>CAUYQG010044739.1:0-44390 GCA_963574415.1 Tarsius wallacei | reverse complement strand
ATAATTGCCATTCTGACTGGAGTTAGGTGGTATCTCAGTGTGGTTTTGATTTGCATCTCCCTGATGATTAGTGAGGTTGAACACTTCTTCATGTGTCTGTTGGCTGCTAGGATGTCTTCCTTTGAGAAGTGTCTGTTCATATCCTTTGCCCATTTTATTTCTAATCACACCAATAGGCTCAAGGTAAAGGCATGGAGAAAGATATACCAGGTAAATGGGGAAAAAAAGGAGTGTTATTCTTTTTATTTATTTATTTATTTATTTATTTATTATAAAGATGTGGGGTACAATTCAGGGTTAGGTATACAAACATTGATTATGCAGATATCCTTGTTGATGTGGTATAGGAGTGTCATTCTTATATCAGATAAAATAAACTTTAAACCAACAATTAAAAAAAGGAAAATGAAGGGTACCACATAATGATAAAAGGTTCAATCCAACAAGAAGTCTTCATTATCCAAAATATATTACAAACCAACATTGAAGCAAACAGATCTGTAAAATAATTACTATCAGACCTAAGAGAAGACTTAGACAGCCACCTGTTATTAATGGGGGACTTCAACACTCCACTATCAGCTTTAGATAAATCATCAAAGCAAAAACAAAAACAAAAAATCTAGACTTAAATTGGAAACTTGACCAATTGGGCTAAATAGACATCTGTAGAATACTTCACCCAACAACCACAAAATATATATTCTTATCTGCATATGGAACATATTCTAAGGTCAATCGCATTCTCAGTTGCAAATTAAGTCTTAATATATTTCAAAAATCAAAATAATACCAAGCATCTTCTCTGATCACAGATGAATAAAAACAGAAATCAATACAAAGAGAAACACTCAAAACCACACACACACACACACACACACACACACACACACACAACACTAAAATGCCTTCTCCTGTATAATTTTTAGATAAAGAATAAAATCACAATAAACACAGCCGGGCTCGGTGGCTCAGCCTATAATCCTGCGCTTTGGGAGGCTGAGGTGAGTGGATTGCCTGAGCCCGCGGGTTCGAGACCCGCCTGGGCAACTTGGCGAGCCCTCATCTCTACAATAAAACAAAAATTAGCGGGCGTGGTAGCGCGCGCCTGTAGTTCCAGCTACCTGGAAGGCAGAGGCAGAAGGATCACTGGAATCCAGCAGGTCGAGGCTGCGGTGGCCGGGAGCGGCCACTGCACTCCAGTCTGAGCGACAGACTGAGACTCAAAAAAAAAAAAAATAACAATAAACAAAAAATTTTTGAAGCAAATGAAACTTGAGACACAACATACCAAAACCTCTGGAATGCCACAAAAGCAGAGTTATGAGAAATATGTATAGGACTAAATGCCCACATCATAAAGATTAAAGTATCTCAAATAAAAAAGCCTAATGTCACACCTAAAGAAACTAGAAAAAACAAAAACAAATTAAAGCAGAAGCTAGCATTACGTAAAGAGATAACCAAGATCAGATCAGAACTAAATAAAATTGAAACAACAAAAATACAAAGATCAAAAAATGAAACATTGATTGTTTGAAAGACTAAACAAGATTGATAGACTACTGGAAAGATTAAAAGAAAGAGAAAATAAATACAAATAAGTACAATCAGAAACAAAAAAGACAACATTGCAACCAATACCACAGAAATATAAAAAATTCTCAGCAACAATTATGAGCATCTCTACACACATAAACTACAAAATCTAGAAAAAGTGGATAAATTCCTGGAAACACACAACCTCCTAAGATTGAAACCAGAAGAAATTGAAACTCTGAACAGAAAAATGAGTCACAAAATCTAACCGAACCAGTAATAAAAAACCTACAAACTAACAAAAACCCTGGACCAGACAAGTTTATAGGAAAATTCTACAAGATATGTACAAGGAAGGGCTAATACGTATCTTACTAAAACAATTACAAAATACCAAGGAGTAAGAGCTCTTTCTTAACTCATTCTATGAAGCAGATAATTCTTCCAGTTTGCAGATGGCATGATCTTATATATTGAATACACTAAAATTTCTACCAAAAACTATTATAACTAATAAATGAATTTAAGATAGTTGCAGGATACAAAATCAACATGTAAAAATTACTAGTGTTTCTATACACTAATAGCAAATTAATAAAGAAATCAAGGAAACTATCCCATTTACAATAGCTACAAATATATAAAATACCTATAAATAAATTTAACCAAAAAGGTGAAAACAAAAAACCCTCTATAATGAAAACTATAAAACATTGATGAAAAGAATACCAATAATTAAAACATAATCTGTGTTTATGCATTGAAAGAATTAATATTGTGAAGATGTTCATACTCCCCAAAACTACCTCCAGATTCATATATCCCCTAAAAATTGACAATAACATTCTCCACCAAAATACTTGTAAGAACTCTTAAAATTCAGATGGCATCACAAACAACACTTAATAGTCTATATAATCATGTGCAAAGATAATAAAATTGAAGGTATCACATTACCTGAATTCAAAATACACTTCAAAGCTATAGTAACTAACACAGCATGGTTCTGGCATAAAATAGACACACAGGACTATGAAACCAAATAGAAAACGCAGAAATAACTCAATGCATTTAAAACTACCTGCTTTTAGACCAAGACAGCAAGAATGCACTTTGGGGGAAGGCCATTCTTTTCAATTAATGTTGCTGGGCAAACTGGATAACCATATTCAGAAAAATAAAACTAGACCCCTGTCTCTCACCATATACAGAGTCATAACGACTAATATGTAAAACACAAATTATAAAACTCCTACCAGAAAACGAAAGGGAAATACTATATGACATTAGTTTAGACCAGAATTTTTTGTATAAAACCTCAAAAGCTCAGGCAACAAAATAAAAACAAGCAAAATAAATGACATCAAACTAGAAAAGTTTTGCACAGCAAAGAAAACAATCAACAGAGTAAAGAGACAACTTATAGAATGGGAAAAAAAATGTAAACTATGCATGTGACTAGGGGTTAATATTCAGAATACATAAAAAACTGAGGTAACTCAATAACAATAAATACATATATGTACATATATACATAAATATATACATAAATCAGTTAAATGATAGGCAAATGATCTGAATAGATATTACTCAAATAAAGAAATACAAATGGCCAACAGATGTATATAAAAATATCCTCAGCATCAATAATCATTAAGGAAATGGAAATCAAAATACCCAGCTAGAATGGCTTTTATCAAAAACACAAAAGGTAAAAAATGCTGGTAAGAATGTAGAGAAAGTGGAATTCTTATACAGTACACTCTTGGCGAGAATGTAAAGTGGTAAACATTAAAAAAAAACAGTACAGAAGTTGCTCAAAATATTAGAAATATAACTACCATATGAACCAACAATCCTTTTACTGGGTATATATATTTAAAAAATAAAATTAATATTTTGAAGAGATATCTGAACTCCCATGTTTATTGCAGCTTTGCACACAATAGCCAAGATAAGAAGTCAACCTAAGTGTCCATCAATGGACAAATCAACTTTTAAAAAGTATAATATAGATATATTTATTTAATGGAATATAATGTAATATGTTTACACATATATATAAAATGGAATGCTATTCAGTTATTTAAAAAAGAATAGAATCTTGTCATCTGTGACAATATGAATAAACCTGAAGGATATTATGTTAGGTGAAATAAGCCAGGAACAGAAGAACAAATACCACATGGTCTTTCTCATATAAGCAATCTAAAAAAGTTGACTTTATAGAACTAGAGAACAGAGTAGTGTTTATCAGAGGCTTGCAAAGGTATAGAGAAAGGGGAGATAGGAGAGTTTGGTCAATGGGTACTATGTTGCAGTTAGATAACAGGAATAAGTCTGGCATTCTATTGCACTGGAGAATAAACATAGTTAATAATAATGTATCCTATACTTTAAAATAGTTAGAAAAGAGGATTTTGAATGTTCTCACCAAAAAGAAATGATAAATGTTTGAGATGATGGATGTGCTATTATGATGTGATCATTACACAATGTATGCATGTATTTTAAAAAATCACATTATGGTTCTTAAACATGTACAATTAAAATGGGTTGGTTAAAAATAAAATAAAACAAAAGACAAAAAAAGAGAAAAGATTCCATGGTCATGAAATGGAAGCAATTAATCTTGTCAAAATGTCTATAATATCCAAAATGATTTACAGATACAATGAATTCTCTGTTAAATTTATAATGATACTATTCACATGATTAGAAAAAAAAAATCCTAAAACTTTTATGGGACCAAAAAAAAAAAAAGACCCAAATAGCCAAAGCAATACTGAGCAAAAAGAACAAACCTGCAGGCATCACATGACCTAATATCAAAATATAGTACAAAATTTTAGCCATAAATCAACATAATACTGGCATAAAACAGACACATAGACCAATGTTCAAAATAAAGATGCCAGAAATAAATCAAGACAGTTACAGCCGATTGATTTTTAACTAAGTTCCTATACACACACAATGGGGAAAGGGCATCTCTTCAATAAATGTTACTTGGAAAACAGGTATTCACATGCAGAAGATTGAAATTTGTCCTTTAACTCACACCATATATAACAATCAACTCAGAATAAATTAAATAGTTAAATATAAGATCTTTAAAAAACTCCTAGACAGCCTGGTGAAAAATATCCATGACATTTCTTTGGGGAATAATTTTTTTTGGCAATAATACAAAAAACACAAACAACAAAACTCTAAAATAGGCAAATATGATTATATCACACTAAAAAAACCTTTGCACAGCCAGGGAAAAAAAACACAAACAAACAAAAACAAAAACAACAAAACAATCACCAAAGTGAAGAGGAAACCTATAGAAAGAAAGAAAATATTTGCAGACGGTGCCTCTGATAAGGGTTTAATATCTAAAATACATAAGAAACTGGCTGGGTATGATGGCTTAGCCTGTAATCCCAACACTTTGGGAGACTGAGGCAAGAGGATTGCCTGAGCCCAGGGGTTCGAGACCATCCTGGGCAACTTGGTGAGTTCTCGTCTCTACAATAAATCACAAAACTAGGCAGGTGTGGTGGCATGCATCTGTAGTTCCAGCTACTTGGAAGGCTGAGACAGAAGGATCACCTAAGTCCAGCAGGTCGAGGCTGCAGTGGCCGTGAGCATGCCACTGCACTCCAGCCTGGATAACAAGAGTGAGTTTCCAACTCAAAAAACAAAAACGTAAGAAACTAAAGCTTCTCAATAGTTTTTTTAAAAACCCTTTATTTAAAAATTAGCAAAGGATCTGAATAGATGTTTCTCAAAAGAAGATTCTCTTGGTCTGTTTGCATTGCTATAAATAATACTTGAGGCTGGGTAATATATAAATAACAAAAGTTTTATTTGGCTCATGGTTTTGTAAGCTGTACAAGAAGCCTGGCAGCAGCATCTGCTTCTGATGAGGGCCTCAGGAAGAGTCTATTCATGGCAGAAGAGAAAAAACATTTGGTGTATCATATGGCCAAAAGAGAGCAAGAAAGAGATAAATGTGTAAAGTTTTTTGTTTGTTTTTGTTTAGACAATGAGTTCTCTCAGGAACTAATAAAGCAAAAACTCATTACAATGAGGATGAAACCAAGCCATTTATGAGAAATCTGCCCCATGACCCAAACACTTCCCACTAGGCCCCAGCTTTAATATTGGGGACCAAATTTTAACATAAAATCTGGGTAGGACAAATATCTAAACTATATCCATAGTGTTCTATTTTTTTTTTTACCTGACTAGTGTATTTTTGTTTTGTTATTCATATGCTTTTATTTATGCATTTACACTGCAAATGTAAATTTGCACTGCAAAATATTTTATAATTATTTACACTGCAAAATATTTTATAATAAAACTTAGTTTTCACAGAGGCAATATTTTTTGGGGCCTGAAACATGCAAAATGGCAATAAGGAATACCACCAATGAGGCAATTCTAATAATGTAAAAAAATGTTGTCAGCATGTAACTTATGACATTGATATTAGTAATGAATATGGATAGAAGAACTATTTAAGAGGTAAGAACAATGAAACTTGGTGTTTGAAATGGCAAACATATCAGGATAGGTGCAGTTAGTGAAAGAAACAGAAAATGATCAATTATTTCAAAATAAAAAAGACAATACAAACAGAAAAAAGATTAAATGTTCATATGCTAGTCTGGGCCTTCTGGAATGACCCTCAAACATCAGAGAACTGATCTACTAAGGGAAATACTATCCTCGAGGCCACAAAGAGAGCTGTATGCAGGAAGAAAAAGTAGTTATTGCTTCAACTGTCTTCCACCACAGCTGGATGATGGGTACCAAAGCTGATGCCCAAGCATTTGGAAATTATATCAAGAAAGTTGCATTTAGCAATCATTACACCCATTTCAGTACAGAAAATACCACAAAATAGACGCTGCAGGAAGGTATAACATTATTTTCAAATCTTGTTTGTCAACAAGAACTGCCCAGAGCTACATGAGCATGACCAGTTTTCCTCACAAATTACACAAGAGTGAATCTAATTAGTGAAACTTCATCTATTATAAAAACTCTGTCTTCATGGAAGACTTTTAGCTTTTCATCCTCTCAAAAAGTAAAGTGGAATAGAGGAGAGAAAGACTATCTAAAGGAACTACAACAAGAATGTTAGAGGGAGGAACTTAAATTATGTTGCAAGTTTCTGACTTCAGTAACTGTGTAGATTATACTGTCATTCAATAAAAACATAGGTTTTGTTCACCAGTGGATAAGTTTAAGATGATAATTTAAGACAGTGATTTGACCTAGGAATACAATACATAGATGATTACTGAAGCCATGAGATAGATGTGATTTTTATGTTGACAAGAAAATATTACCTATGAGTTGAAAATATCAACATTTATTATTAAGCAGAAGACTGTGAGTTATGTAGCAAAGTCAAAATTTGTGTCCATACGTATTTTACTCTTTGAAATCTACACTTTTTTGATATTAACCTGCTTCTTTTCAGTTACATGGTCACTTTTTTTTAATTTATAAAGATAATTCTTTCTTTAAGTTGGAACTAAAGAAAAGATAATTCTGACGTAAGTTTAAATAATGGGTCATCTGTAGGCTTTTAAAACCACTGTAACAATGTCACATATGTATCATATATTATATATTACATATACATATATCTTTTTGAGTCAGGGTCTCACCCTGTCACTCAGGCTGAAATGTAGTGGCGTGATAACGACTCTCTGCAGTTTCAACCTCGTGGGCTCAGGTGATCTTACTGCCTCAGCCTACCATTTAGCTGGGACTACAGGCACATGCCACCGTGCTTGGCTAATATATTTATTTATTTATTTATTTATTTATTTATTTATTTATTGAGATGCGATCTTGCTGTGTTGCTTAAGCTGATCTTGAGCTCTTGGGCTCAAGCAATCTTTCCACCTTGGTCCCCCCAAAGTACTGGAATTACAGTCAAGAGCCACAGTGCCTGCCAGCAATGTCAATTATTTTATTCAGGCAAAAATATTAGTACCAGAAATGAAATATTCTGTAACAATAAGAGTTGTTGAAACATAAGAACTTAAAATTTTAAATATTGCCTTGGTGAGGACAAAAAAATAATCTTTAGTTAAAAGTCATTTTTATAAATCTGAAGGCTGGTAAAAATCCACTCCAAGTGTTGAAATTTTAAGAGGGGGGAGTTGAGTATAGTTAATAATGAAGAAAATGGATTGGTAGACTTTTCACCTAAACAGTGTAAAGTGAAAGGAATACTCTATCAGAAGTCCATGGCCTAAGTCATAGACCCACCACAGTTCCTTACTATCCCTACGCACCTGGCCATTTCATGTTTTTCAACATTCTAAACTGTCTAATGACTTTATGTTTGCCTGATATTCTTACTGCATGGAAGAAAGAAAGGCAGGTTACATGGAGAGTAACAAATAAGTTATCTTAATTAATTATTTTATATATTTTATTTATATATTCTAGTGGTAATATTTATGCTATTTGGAGTCACATGTAGTTTCTTTGTTTTGTATAATACTCCCTTTTCAAAACTTATCTAACTAGTGAAAACTGTCTCCCTTCTTTTCTTATTTCCTTCCTTTACTCCTTTCATTGTTCCTTTGACTACTCAAACTTTATCTGTGAAATCTTACCTGACAATTATCATTTTAATAAGTTGCTGTCTCCTCAGATGTGTTGAATGAAGAAATAAAGATATGGATTTAATAAGCCTCTATCAGCACAATTCACATTGTAAGCTATATTTTTATTTATATATATGTATATGCTTCTATATTACATTTTACATTTCTTAAACTTGTGTTTACTTTTTAAAATTCTTTTCTGTATCTTCAGAATTTAGCTCAGTAACTGGTTGCATATTTGGTATTTAGAAATGCTTGTTGAAAAGATGACTAAATTGACTCATCATATAAATGCAAAGCACTAAAATAGGAAAATAAGTAGTATTAAATTATTGAGAAAAAATATTCTACCTTGACCACTGAAAGTAATGAGCATAGATGATCAAAGAGTATCACAAAGTAGGACAGAAAGACATTTGGAAGAAAGAGGAAAATAAAATCATAAATTTAAAAAAAAGATAAATATTGCCTTTTCATATATTTGAATTTTAGTACTAAAAATATAGGTTTTTGTTGCTTAAAGAGAACTGGTGATACAGAATGGGTGTGCAAGAATAAATATTATCTATTATACATGGAGTTGAAAATTCTACTCTCTGGGAAATTTGATCTATGATATAAGAAAAATCAGTAGTGCTGAAGAAAGTCAAATGCACAGTCAATAATGCTCAGTAAGTCTACTTGCTTTTTTTAATTTGTTGGGTTTTCGTTTCACCAGAACAACTATTTTGCTCCTTCTAGTCTCTCCTCAAACCATTGATATAAATTTATCCCTTCTCAGTCTCAGATGTTGACTCTATTTCTTATTTCAAAAAACAGATGAAAATGATCCAGTAAGACGCTTACTCTACCACTAACAAACCTACCTGTATCTATACCAAAATATTTGGATCTTAATTTCTATTAATTTAGATTGAGTATTCTTTTTACCACACAGACAAAATTCTTTTTTGTTTGGCTTTGTATCTAATTTATTTTCACATTTGCAAGGAACTCATTTCTATAGCTGTCTTCTACATCATTAATTGTCCATCCTTACTAGATAATTCCTATCACCACACAAACATGTTATAGCTTATTCATTATTTTAGCAATTTAACACTATGCATATAACATTTACTATGCACCATAGTAGTAATACAGCAGTAAACAAAAGAAACAAAAATTCCTGCTCTCCTGGAATGGTGTAAATAAATAATAAACATAATGTGTTTCTAAACATAATATATAGCAAAATATATACTATCCAAAGTACATACTATGCATAAAATACAATGTATATGCACATAATGTACATTCTGAAATTAGTTAGAAGATGATAAGTACTAAGGAAAAAATAGAACATGTTAAAGATACATTGAAATATTTGGAAAAGAGCAAAAAGATCAAATGGGGTCAATACTGCAAACCTCAATGAGAAGAAAGTAGTTAAGAAAATATTTGAAAAAAGAAAGAGGGTGGAACAAGGGAATATGTAGTATAAGACATAAAGCAATAGTATTGTTCATCACAAAACAAACACATTATACTTGATTGCACATCAACTTCCAACTACCAGCCATTATTCTATCCCTTCAAAATCAGGATCCTTAAAAGAGTTGCTGGCCAAACACAGAGGCTAACTTCTGTAATCCTAGCACTTTGAGAGGCTGAGGCAAAAGAATTGCCTGAGCCCAGGGGTTCAAGACCAGCCTGGGCAACATGGTCAGACCTCATCGCTACAATAATAAACAAATGAATGCATAAAAGTTAAAAAATAATTTTAAAAAATTAGCATTGGCAACATGGCAAGACCTCATCTCTACAATAATAAATAAATATTAATCTTTTAATTTAAAAAATTAGTCAGTCATGGTGGCATGTACGTAAGGTTGTAGCTACTTGGAAGGCTGAGGCAAGAAGATTGCCTGAGCCCAGAAGTTTGAGGCTATGGTGGTGGTGAGCATGCCATTGTACTCCAGCCTGGGTGACACAGTTAGACTCCTATTTTTTAATAAAAAGTTGCCTATAGTTCTCCTCTCCACTTACTCATGCTATATTATCTCCTTAACCCATTACAATTATGCTTCCATGCTCACTTGTTTAGTAAATATATCTTATCATAATTTCCATTTTGGTATATTCAGTAGCCACATTTTTATATTTATCTTATTAATTTCCACAGACTCTATTTGAAGGCTTTCTTTTTCTTTTTCCTTTTTTGTTTTTAATCTTCACTTTCCCTTGCATAATCTCATCAATTCCCATGGTTTTAATCACCATTTATAGCCTGGTGGTTTCCAACTTTAGAATTCTGACTTCTCCCCCAATCTCTGGATTCATCTAGCTACATGTTTACTTGATTTCTCCTTATGGATGTATAAATCTTAATATTTCAAAAAGATAATTCATAATTTCTTCTCCCCCAACCTATTTCACAAGGTCTGCCATCTCAGTAAATGTTGCCAACATCTAACTGGGTTAAATAAATAGAAAGTCTATTCATTTTTTTCTTTTCCCTCACATTTTTGCATCAAATAAACCAAGAAATTATACTGAAATTGCCTCCACAGTATTTTCCCAAATCTTTCTTCTTACTTCCATTGCCATTCCTACCTCTCTAATCTAAGCTAGTATCATCTGTCACACAGACTATGATTCCTAATTGGTCTCACTTTTCTTTTATGATATCCTATATTTTATTTTCCACATTGCTGTTTATATCTTTTTTAAAAAAATAAATGAGCTTTTGTAGCAATTGCAGTACATTGAGTTTCATAAAAATCATGCCAGAACATGTGAGAGCTAAATGAGCATTGGTTGACTCTGTGCCTTGCTGAGAAAAAAAAACGCAAAAACCAAAAAGCTAAATGTGGGCGAAGGAGATCCTAAGATCTAAGAAGCAAAATGTCATTATATATATTCTTTGTGCAGATTTGCCAGGAAAGGAACAAGAATTATCCAGATACTTTATCAATCTCTCAGAGTTTTATGAGAAGTACTCAGAAAGGTAGAAGATTATGTCTACTAAAGAGAAAGAAAAATTTGAAGACATGGCAAAGACAGACAAAACCTGATGAAAGAGAAATGAAAACATACATTCTTGCTAAAGGAGAACTGCAAAAGAAGTTCAAGGATTTTAATGTACCCAAGAGGCCTGTTTTAGCCTTTTGTTTTATTTTTTATGAATATCACTAAAAATTAAAGGATAACATTCTGATCTATCCATTGGTGATGTTGAAAAAGAGTTGGGAGAGGTGTAGAATAACACTGCTGTAGATGACAAACAGCCTTATGAAATGAAGACTGTGAAGCTGAAGGAAATATATGAAAAGGATATTGTCACATACTAACCTAAAGAAAAGCCTGACGTGACAAAAAATTGAATCATTAAAGCTGAAAAAAAGCAGGAAAATGAAGAATGAGAAAGAAGATGAGAACAATAAAGACGATGATGAGGAGAAAGATGAAAAAAATGAAGATGCAAATGGTGATAATAGATTAGTTGCTTCTAGCAAAGTTTTCTCTCATCTATAAAACATTTAACCTTCCTGTGCACAACTCACTCCTTTAAAAAAAATTTAAATGTAAGATTGTGCAAATTTTTTTTAAAAACTATCCAGTGTCTTTGGCAGGACAATATCAGTCAGCTCCAGTGAAAGAGCAGGAAGAAGGATAGTGTGTCAGGCACCTGTGAAAAGCCAAGGCTTCTGAGGTGCATACCCAGCCAGAACAATCACAGCAGCAGCAGGCCTGTAGCTCTGGATGACTCCTGGGAAAAGGAAAGGAGGAGGATTTGGTCAAGCATATGGAGACTGTGAAAGCAACAAAACAAAACCTGTGGTTGTGGATAAAGTTGCAGGGGATCCATTGATGCTGTGCCAGCAGTTTGGTACATCAGTGGTTACAGTTGCCAAATTTTTCTGTAAAACAAGAAACAGAGGTCACATTTTTGAACACTCTGAGGTCTTTGATGGTGAAGGCTCCAGGCTAAATGGCTGCCATAAGGATTGTTGAGATCTTCAGTGGTTACATCTTCTTGAGTTTGAAGCAGAGCAGTCTACGTGGGGTCATGGTGACTCCTGTTGTATGGCTGATACTGAAAGAGCACATCCCTCTTTGCTCCCCACCATCTACTGATGTGTCAGCTATGTTAGTACCCCAGAGATCAGGGTAAGATGATAATGAAGCTGGTTATTTATGTAGTGTTCTAAAACATGGGAGAATATGGTTGTTCATCCCACTTTTCTTTTCCCTGGAAGGGGGACATGCAGGTCAGGAAGTTCTTTCTATGCTGAGCAGTGCTGGCATGGGAGAGAGGGTAATGTAGGCAACATGAAACAGTCTTTCCTACTATTTTTGTAGTTCTGCATTGGCTTTTTTTTCCATTGTGTGCTGTGGCTCCTTTAGTGGGTCCTAAGCTCTTTTGGAGATGTTTTTGATCATGAATAGATACCAAATTTTTGCTTTTTATGAGAGAGAGGAACACTGAGTCTTCTACTCTAGCATAATGCTGACATCATTTCCAAAGTAGATCTTAAATATCTTTACCACACACACCAAGAAAATGTTAACTAGGGAAGAGATGGATACATAAAATAACTGGAGTTTGGTAATAATTTTGCAGTATATAAGTAAATCAAAACATCATATTGTATATTTTAAATTTTATTTGTCAATTATTTCTCAATAAATCTGGTGCAGGGAGTCAACATGAGTGCCCTTAAAAATTATTAAATAAATAAAATAAAATAGATTAAAGAGTTATGCCTCATTTTAAATGAAATCTTGACTAAATTTCCTATAGTCATTGCAATTCACTGAAAGATTTATGTCTCTCCAACAATACATATGTTGATATTTTAACTCCATGTAAGATTGTATTAGAAAGTGGTGCCAGGATGTGGAGCTTAAGATGGTGGCCGACAGGTCAGCCTGTAAAAATCTCTGTGGAGGCAAGTGACAATAAAGACTCTCCGTGTGAGTAGGTGGGTGCTGGTGGGAGGGTGAAAGTCTGTCTGAGGGGATACTCAGCTGCATGCATCCAGGTCCCCCCTCTGAGGGCAACTGCAAGCCCCCACCACCCTGAAATTAGAGCGCAGTTCCCAAGATTGCAGCAGAAATGTCTGCTGCCTGCAGGAAAGTGCCTGAGAAAAGCCTGCTGAATCAAGCTGATTGTCAGCACCGGGTACCTGGCACATAATATCACCTGGGATACCGGACCCGCAGGAGTGCAGGATTTGATTATTGGGGAGAGAACATCGGGGGAATCCGGAGAGAGGGATACATACCTGGTGAGGAGCCATCTACCACAGCCATTTTCCAGGCAGAGATTTGCATTGCTCTGCCCAGCTCCTCTCTCCCCAGCCTCCAACTTGTTGCCTAAGCCACATAGACAAACTATTGCCCCAGGTGCTCCCTTACCATTGAAGTAGGAGAGAAACCTATCAAAGCACAGGGAGGGGCTGCAGACGGAGCCCAGAGATCCGATTTCTGTGAATAGCATATCAACTACTCAGGGCTGGATCGTGGTCCAGAGGAAATATCCTGAGAGCACAAACTTCAGAGGGACCTGACAAGTGCTGAGTTCCAGGCACCATATCCCCTACCCTGATCCAACGGTGGTACAAAAGTTGTGGTCGGAAAAGGATGAGGAAGAACTCCAAAGAGATCAGTGGTGAGTCTGGGGCTGACCCAAACCCCCTCCTCCCCGGCAATCCTCTGAATATCAGACCCACACAGCTGGGCCACGACTGAGAGAGACAAACCCAGACAGAGCATGGACATCAGTTGCAATAGGAGAACCCCATTCCAGCATAGTCCTGGCTAGGGCAACCTCATGAGAGTACATACCTGGCGAAGAGACTATCCTGTACATCCCCAACAGAGCTCTCCCTGGCCATACAAGTGTGGGAGTGGAAGACCGCAGTCCCACCTACCTCCACTGCCCCTCCTCCTTCCCTGATCATTCCCTGAGGTGAAAGAGGTGGCTCTGCAGGAGAGATCTGATAAGAGGAACAATTACAGAGCCTGCCACAAGAGGACAGGTTTTTTTGTCTTTGTTTTTATTTTTTATTTTGCTCTGCTTTGTTTTTTTGAAATTTTCAATTATTTTTTAATTTAAAAAATTTTCTGACTGTTTGTTAGTTCATAAATTTTAAAAATATTTTTCCTTTGCGCATGAATGTGTATGTGAGGCTTTGACCTGCATCCCCTCCTAAAATTTATTTTCTTTTTCTCTTTTCTTTCTCCGTTTCTTTCTGCTTTTATTTGTCATTCTCTGTTTAGGTATGTATGTGAATGATTGCGTGTTCATCTTTTGATTTTGTTGTTGGTTTTTGCTTTTTTGTTCTTCTGGGGTTTTTTTAATATTCTTTTTTTATAATTTAAGGGGTGTGTCAATATATGTGTGAGGGTTCCACCTGAATCCCTCCTTTTTTTTCTCTTTTTTCTTATTCTCCCCCATTTGGTCTTTTTGTCTTTCTTTTCTATTCACTTTGTACTAGGCAAGTGTGTGCGTTTAGTTTTATTGGGGTTTTTCTGTTGTGGTTTGTTTTGTTTCTTTGTTGTTATTGCAGATTGTTTTGTAGTGTGGGTTGGTTTCTACTTTGCATCCTCATATAGAGAGGTGGTGGGGAGTGGATCTCAGGGAAAACATGCCACAATAAGTGAACATTTTAATTTGCAAGTAGCATATGACTCCTAGCACCCCATCCCCTGCTTTACTCAGATTTCAAAAACTAGAGACAGCAAAGCTTCCCATCCACAGTCCTATTTCAAAATATAACAAATCCAGAGCCTGGATCAGGGAAGAATAGAGGACTGAGCAAACATCAGAAGGGAAAGCGTCTCCCACTGACACTGAATAACAGAACTAAAGAAAAAAACGAGATCTCTCACAAATGCGGAAAAGTCAAAGGAAGACCTCAGGCAATTCCAAGTCTACCAAAGACAAAACTCCTAAAAAAACAGACCTCGGTGACCAAACAATGGAAGTCACCAATGGCTGGCCCCAGAATACGACAAGGATCAGGGAATGGTTGGAAATAGTGAATAAGACTCAAGAAAGACAATATGCAACACTGAAAGAATGTGTAACAGAGATTCTGGCGATAAAAAATTTCATCCAGGAAATAATTAACAAGATGACAAGGATGGAAAGCAGAATTAATCTAGCTGAAGAAAGAATCTCAGAATTTGAAGACCAGAACATGGAATTAACCCGATCTGTAAAAAACATAGAAAGAGGACTCAGAAAGAAAGAACAAAACCTACAAGAGATGTGTGATTATATGAAGAGGCTGACACTACACCTGATGGTATCACAGAAGAAGAAAGGGAAAATGAGAACAACTTGGAATAAGTATTCCAGGAGGTAATCCAAGAAAACTTTCCCCATCTCACCAGAGATGTGACCTGCCAAGCACAAGAGATAAAGAGAAACCCCAGAAGATATCAAATGAGAAGACCAACCCCTAGACACATAGTAATTCACCTATATGAAGTAGGCACAAAAGAAAAAATCATAAAGGCAGCAAGAGAGAAAGGTCAGACTACCTACTGGGGAAAACAAATCAGAATAGCAGCAGACCTATCAGCAGAAACACTACAAGCAAAAAGGGACTGGAGCCCTATATTCAAAGTATTCAAAGAAAAACAATTTCAACCAAGAATTTCCTATCCAGCCAAGCTCAGATTCATCAGTGATGGAGAATTAAAATCCTTCCCAGACATTCAATCCCTAAGAGATTATGCAGCTTTCGGACTAACTCTGTTTTTCACAACATATACACACCTAAAGAAGAGTATGGCTTAACAACTTCAGTTCACTCTCATTTTTTCAGAGTCAATGCTTTATTTGTAGAATTTATGTAAAGTGGAATTAGTTGTGTACTCCAGTAGAAGCACAGTGAAAAACAATGTGAAAGAGTCAAATAATGCCATTTCTCTCTCATAGCTTAATTAATATGTGATCCCTAACAAATTAAAGAAAAAATCATAATAAGTATTTTATAAACTCACTCTCTTAGCCAGATTTTCAATGACCTGTACTTTCATGTACTATATATTCATTCAGCCAATATTTATTAGGGCACCTGTACTCTGCCAAGCCATATTCTAAAGGTAAAATAGTGAACAGTTTTATAGTGTCCCTTCCCTCATAGAAGTTAAAAAAGAGTAAAGTAGCAATTAAACAAGTACTGTAATGAGTAAGTACAGAATGCTAGAAGAGAATATGGTAGGATCAGCTAGCAAGCACATTAAAGGAAATGAGGTAAAACTTTTTAGAGAAAACAATACTTAAACTAAAACCTAGAAAATGAGTAGGTTTTGTCCAGAGGAAAGCACAATCTGAGCATTATTTGTCAAAACCAGCTCTTTTAAGAGTAGTAATTTCATAACAATTTTTTGAAATGATGTTCACATGGGGCATGTACATACATATTGAAAGACTATTTTCTTAAATTATATTTGAAGACAAAGGGATTTTCTAAAGAAAGACCCCCTTTCATTTACGAGGTAAAGAACAATTTCCAGAAAGATTCTGTGCCAAAAAAAAAAAAAAAAAGAGTTTGGCATGATCAACAAACATAAATAACTTTAGAATAAATTGATTTCAGAATACACAAAGCCGATAAGAAGAAGGGGAAAAAAGGTTAGAAATGTAAAGAGGGACTTTTAAACAATGTTGAAAAGTTTGCAAACCCATTTAAAAGTGGGCAAAATACGTGAACAGATAATTTTCAAAGGAAGACATTCAAAGAGCCAACAAACATTTTAGTCCTTTTCAAAGGACTAAAAATTGATCTTCAATATGATCCAGCAATTTCACTTCTAGGAATATACCCAGAGAAACATTAATCACTCTACCAAAAATACATCTGCAAATATATGTTCATTTCAGCACTATTCACAATAGCAAAGACATGGAGCCAACCCAGATGCCCATTGAAAGTGGACTGGATAAAGAAAATGTGGTACATATAAATGATGGAATATTATGCAGCCATGAAGAAAAGCAAAATAATGTCTTTTGCAGCAAGCTGGATGCGCCTGGAAATCACTATTCTAAGTGAACTATCACAGAAACAAAAAACTGAATACCACATATTCTCACTTATAAGCAAGCCATGATCACTAATCACATGAACACAAAAGGGATAATAACAGACACTGAACACTACTAAAGAAGGGAGAGGAAGGGAGAGGAGTTAAGGGACACACAGCAACACACAGTGTACCAGGTCCATTATCAGGAGGAGGTAGGGCCCACTAGAAGTTCAAACCTCATCTGCATGCAATTTACTTACATAGTAAATCCTAACATGTACCCCACAACTAAAATAAAATAAAGTAAAATAAAATAAAATGTTTGGACTTGCTCTTGAAAATTGGGAGTCACATAAACTCAATGCAGGACTTTCACTTTCAAAAGTAAAGCTCTTCCACCTCCAAATTAAGAACCACTTAAAATATTACCACCATTTTAAAAATAATTTGGCTACACAAATGCCAGTTACTATAATCAGATTATCAAAATGTCTATACAGGGATTAACATTTTTGTACAACATATTTCCAAAAAATTGCTGTAAGAAAACAATTAATTTGTACTTAGAACAGATTTTTTGATATATTTTTCCTATCTAAGGTGTCTTCCTGTCATTTAATACCTTCCTCATCCCAAGTTATACAAAGATGACTTTGATACAATGTGATATTTACAGAGTACCACTTGAGGAACAAATGAAGAAGAGGACACTTCTACCTATTGGTTAGAGGACAAAGGTAGGAAAGTTGCTATTAGAAAAATCTTTTTTTAAAAAGCGTCACAAAAGTACAAAGGTGAAATTGAATGATTAGGAAGAGAAGAAAAGAAAATACAATCTAAGAAAAAAGAACATTTACATGAATAATGAAAAAATGTTGGTTACCAATGGTTAATGGTTTATAGCTGAGGATAAAAATTCCAAAAGTGGACTTTTCTGAGAGTTTAAACTGGAGGAGAAAGAAAGGCTTTCATCATGGAGTCTGGATTTTATGATGATTGTAATGTAAGCTATAATAAACAAAGTGTTTATATTTACATTTTATAAATAAATTACTCTTCCGAGTATGATTTCTGATTTCTGGTAAGGCATGTAAGCAGCTAGAAATCATCATTTCATACTAACAAGTAAAAATCTGAAAAAGTTGAAAATAACTTTTCTTAGATTTCTTAGAGAATTGAGGTCACAGGGCAAACCTCCTCCCCTAAAATTGAAGAAACAGAAAGGAGATACACAGAATTTACCAAAGCATAAACCCATGAGGAAAAATACTTCCAAGTATCAGTTCTGAGATGGAAAAGCCTAAACTGTAACTGACACATCTCGGGAGGTTCAGAGGAGCAAATATAAGAGTTGAAAACCCCAGGTGCCCGTGGATTAAAGGGGCTTCATGTTTTTGAGAATTTTACCTCATGTAGTCCTACCAAGTATTTAAAGTGAGTATCTTAGCTTGGGCTGTTACAACAAAATACTAGAGATTGGTTTAAACAACAGATATTTATTTTTCACAGGTCAAGTGTCTGGGAAGTTCAAGATCAGGGTCCTGACATATTTGGTGTCTGCTCAAAGTCATTTTCTGGGTCATAAATAATTGCCTTATTGCTGTAGTAACATAGCATTTTCTAGGAGTGTACTCTTGGATAGACATCTTTGTTTCTTTTCCACTCTCTCTAATTTTTTTTTTTTTTGAGTTGGAGTCTCACTCTGTCGCTCAGACTGGAGTGCAGTGGCCGCTCCCGGCCACCGCAGCCTCGACCTGCTGGGCTCCGGCGATCCTTCCGCCTCAACCTTCCAAGTAGCTGGAGCTACCACGCCCGGCTAATTTTTTGATTTATTGTAGAGATGAGGTCTTGCTTGCCCAGGCGGGTCTCGAACCCGCGGGCTCATGCAATCCACTCACCTCAGCCTCCCAAAGGCGTGGGATTACAGGCTGAGCCACCGAGCCCGGCTCTAATTTTTTTATAAGGACACCAATCCTATCATGAGGGCTTCACTATCATGACCTAACCTAACTTAACTACCTACAAATATCAACACATTGGAAGCTAAACATTCAACATATGAATTTTGGGCAGACATAAACATTCAGTCTATAACAGTGAATATTGAAGAAAAATACCCTTATGGCTTCAGCTTGGAGATAATAAAAGTGAGCATTTAAAAGTACTTTGAGAGTGATGGGCTCAATAGAAGCTCCAGCCTTACCATCACACAATATTTCTATGCACCAAACAGGCACATGTACTCCCTGAATCAAAATATAAAATAAAAATAAATAAACCATAAACTAAGAAAAAATACACTCAGAGCATTCTGATTTTCTTAAAACAAACAAACAACAACAACAAAAAAAACTCTGCTGTCTAGCGAAGTTATTTTATCAAAGATTAACCTATTGGGGTTCTATTCTAACAGGCCTGGGAGAGGGGAAACACCTTACTCCAGCCTGCTGTGGATATCCTATCTTACTTTAGGGTAGTGGAAGGAATGAGAAGTACTTGTGAAGGTCACATCCTAGGGGCACAGGCTTACTAAAAGACAGAGACATAATAATTTGATTATAGAAAGCTTCCTCTTCCACCACACCTTACCAGCACACCTCCAGAGATCAATTTAATTTAGTTCTTTTTAGCCAGTCTATTATGTCTAGTTTTTACACTTTACTTTTTATTTAAGATATTACAAAGTGTACTGTAAGACAAAATACACACACACAGACACACATACACACACACACACAGTTTTGAAAGACAGACCAAGAGACAAAATCAGATATGGAAGGGGGGCTGCAATTATTAGAGTGGAAATTTAGAATAGCTATGATTAATATACTAAGAGTTCTATTGAAAAAAGTAAACAAAATACAAGAACAGAAAGGCAATAGTACTACTCAAAGTTTTCCAGACAGGGGAACTGATGGTTTAGTTCCATTCTGCACACAAAGGCCTAAAAACCAGTAGAGCTACTGGTGCAGTTCCAGCCCAAAGTCTAGAAGGCTTCAGACCCAGAAAAAAACAATGTTTCAGACCAACTTTAAAAGAAGAAAAAAGACATGTCCCAGATTGAGACCATTAGACAGGAAGAATTATCTTGCTTGGATGAAGGTCATTGTTTTTACTCTATTCAGGGCTCAACTGATTGAGTAAGCCTCATTCTCATTAGAAAGGGTAATCTGTTTTACTCAGTCTACCAGTTAAATTTTAATTGGATTTAAAAAATCTTCATGGAAACATCCAAACAAATATTTTACCAAATAGCTGGGGATTCTTTGGCTCAGTAAAATTGACACATAAAATTAATCATCATAGTTATGCAAGCAGAGAAAAGGGAATTCTAAGAATGAATAAAAAAAGAAATATGGGAAACCATAATTTAAATGATGAATTTCTTTGACAGACTTATTAGGACCTGTACACAGTAAAGAATCAAAACTAAAAAATAAAGAAAAAAAAGACAGGGAAAAAAAAAGAAATTACCCAAGAATGGTGGGATTATAATCGTTGTACTATATATATAAAAGGAAAATCAGAAAGAGGAGAAAAGTAGAAAAGGATAAGAAACATTTGAAGTAAAAGTGCCTAAAATTTTGTCAAAATTAATGTCAGATACCAAACCAAAGATCCATGAAGTTCAGAGAAAAACAGCAGAATAAATGCTTGTAGAATTCCCCATTTTCCCTTATTTTCTCTATCTTGACCAAGAAGCACAAAGTACCTTAATCACTCTGTGACCTGGCCAACTGCATGTTTTCTTCTGCAGGGTCAAACACAAGTCAGGATCTTGAATATTCTCAGGCACTGACAAACTTGTTTAGGTAGTTGCCTGAAACACTGAAAGACCAAACATATTGCTTTTTTATTTATTTTTTTTAGTCTTATAATTTTTTTATTTTAAAAATGTGAGGTACAATTCAGGGTTAGGTATAGGTATAGGTCATTATGCAAGTACCCTTCTTGATGCGGTGTGCTTCCCCATCCCCTGACAGTTTCCCACTACTGCCAATTCCTTTCTTATATATTATGATAATTGTTCAAGGTATGCTTACGAGTGAGAACATGTGATTCTCAGTTCTTTGTTTCTGTGATAGATCACTCAGTATTATAGACTCTAAGTCCATTCAAGTTGCTGCAAAGTTCATAATTCTGTCCTTTATGGTTGTATAATATTCCATCACATATATGTACCACATTTTTAAAAATCCAGTCCTCTTTCAATGGGCAGCATGGTTGTTTCCATTTTTTGCTATTGTGAATAATGCTGCAGTAAACAAGCATGTGCAGTATCTTTTTCATAGAGTGATTTGAGTTCCTCCAGATATATTCCCAGAAGGAGGATTGTGGGGTCATATAGAAGGTCTATTTTCTAGAGGTTATACTAGTTTACACTCCCACCAACATGTAGAAGTGTTCCCTTTTCCCTGCATCCTCTCTAGCACCTGTTGTTTTTTGTTATTGATGATGGCCGTCAATCATCAATAGGAGTTAAGTGATATTTTGGTGTGATTTTAATTTGCATTTCTTTGATGACTAGTGAAACTGAGCATTTTTTCATGTATCTGTTTAACATTGGCCTTGAAACAAATTGCTTAAACACCAATATAAGCACCTCTTTTCTCACTGTCTGTCTTGAGAACATGCTGCAGTCCTTCTGTAGGTAAGATTTTAAAATAAATGCTCTGGACTATTCACCATAGAGTTTAGTTTTCTTTCTTTGGAGTCTCAAGCAGCCTATCTGGGGACTGTTTGATGCAGTCCTTTATAGAAATTCTTCTGCTGCTTTTGGACTGGACAGAACAATGCCAAAAATCTAAATCGAATCATGTTATATTCAAATTGCAGAAAATGTAAAACAAAGAAAAAATATTGAAGGAAGCCTGAGGGAAGAAGTCTTTACCTAAACAGTTGCAAGAAAAAAAATATATATATTAGACTTTTCTTCATTGATCATGCAAGCAAAAGAGTAAAGAAAAATATTTAAAGTGTTGACAGAAAAAATTCCTACAAACTAGAATTTGGTATGTGGTAAAATTATCCTTCAAAAGTGAAAAATAAAGTTTTTTTTAAGCAAAACAAAAATTGAAAAAAAAATTGCTGTGAGTAGATTTGCCTTGTAAGAAATATTAAAACAAGTTCTTCAGACAAAAGAAAAATTACATAGGTTAGAACCTTGTATCCACACAAAGAAAGAAAGAACATTAGAGAAGAAATCATTGAAAGTAAAATACATGCTTGCATTTTTTACATTTTTATTTGATAGATAACTGTTCAAACAATAATATCAAGATCATTGTGTATAGCTTATAAGTAAGTGAAATAAATGGCAATAATAATAATATAAGAAAGAATAGGAAGTAACTAAAAATGCATTTACTTGTACTACCTGCATTATTGTGTTACTTGAAAGTGAACTTAAATTATTTGCAAATGTATATTCAAAACTCTAGAGAAACCCCTAAAAAGGATTTTAAAAAGTAAAATTGATATTATAAGAAAATAAAACGTCACAGAAGGCACAAAGACTTGAACACAAAAATAAGAAAACATAGCACAAAGACAAAAATGTATCAAATAAGGTAGAAATTAACCTAATATTTCAATAATGACTTTAAATGTCAATGACTTAAATATACCAATTAAAAACAAATTAACTGTCAAAGTAGATACCAAAACATGACAAAACTGTGTGCAGTCTATACGAAATCTACTTTAAATATAAAAACACATACAGATTAAAACCATAGAAACAGAGTAGGATATGCTATGTTAAAATTAATTTTAAAAAAGCTAGAGTAGTTCTAGTTTTAGATAAAGCAGACTTTAGTACAAGGAAAAGTATCAGGTATAAAGAGGACTACTACATAACAATATGGGTTAAATTTTCCTGTAAGACTTAACAATTCTTAAATATATAAGTATCTAACAAATAAAAATAGAAAATAAAAATAAAGAAATAAAACAAAATATATCAAAATATGTGAGGAAAATACTGATTTAAATGCAAGGAATTAATAGATAAATACACTATCATAGTTGGAGGCTTTAACAAACCTCTGTCAATAATGGATAGATTTGGAAGGCAGAAGATACATAAGGACATTGTTGAACTCAAGAACAACAATCAACTGGATATAGTGAAAATCTATAGATTGCTTAATTCAACAACAATAAAATACACATTCTTCTCAAGCTCTCTGGACTATTCATGAAGATAGATCATATTACAGGTGATGAAATGCACATTATCAAACTAAAAAATTGCAGATTATACAATGCTTGTTCTCAGATAATAATAAAATTAAATTAAAAATCAGTAAAGACATAGCTAACAAATCCTAAAATATTTTTATATTAAACAACACACCTCTAAATAACACATTATTCAAGAAGTAGTCACAAATCTTATTTTTATCTTTACAATATTTTTTGTTAAATAAAAGTGAAATTTTAATTTACCAAAATTTGTGGTATGCAACAAAATTAATGTTTGTAAAAGATTACAGCATTTAATACATTTTTTAAGAAAATAATTCAAAGTCAATAATCTGTGCTTCCAACTTAGGAAACTAGAAAAATAACTGCCACTTAAATAAAAAGTAAGCCAAGGGAAAAAGTAAAGTAGAAACCAATGAAGTTAAAAAAAGAAAGAAAAAAAAATAGACACGATGCCAAAAGCTGGTTCTTTGAAAAAAATCAATAAAATCAATAAGTCCTTAGCCAGACTAAGAAAAAGAAAGAAAGCATAAATTACTAATGTCAAAAATATGAGCAACCATCACTGCATATCTCATGGACAGTAAAAAGTTAATAAAAATAATATTATGAGCAACTATATGCAAACAAATTTGATAACCTAGATGAAATGCATCATTTTAAAAATGCAATCTTTCAACATATACATAGGAAGAGACAACCTAAGTGGACATATATTAATTAAATTGAATCAATGATCTATAATCTTCTAAAAAAATAATGAAACACCAGGCCCAGTTGAGCTTACTGATGAATTTTACTAATTAATGAAAAAAATATATCAATAATCTACTATCTCTTCTTCAAAATAGAGGAAACACTTTCTCACTTATTCTATGATGCCAGTATTACCCTAATACAAAAACTAGACAAAATATGTCAAACTAAAGAGACCAACAATTTCTATGAATATAAATACAAAAATTCTTTAAAAAAATAGCAAATTAAATCCAGTGATATATGAACAAAATTTTACATTAAAAAATTAAAAACGAAGGATAAAGCCTCCAAACAATATTTGTGTTAAGGAAAATAATATGACTTCTATTGTATTTCTTCTTTAATCTTCCTTGTCTGTTTCTTGACGGCAACTTTATTTTAATTACACTTATACTTATCAAGTCCTGGGGGAGAGAAGAATTTGAAAGAAAAAGAGGTTGTTTGTTGCTTAAGATATAAAAATAGTAATAGAATTGAGGAAGAGGGTAGAATTTATAAACTCTTCAAAGTGTTTTGAGTTTTTCTAGCTATGGGCATAGCATAACTATAATGCCAAGGAAGGGCATAACTCATTATGGTTTCTACCTTTCATGCTACCCTACTCCACACAAACACATACATAACACATGGTAATGCATAATTCTGTTCTAAGAGAATGTCTAAGACTAAGTCAGTTTCTTTTTCTTAAGAATCTTTTCATAATAATTTCAGTAATAAATTTATGTATTAATTTTCTGTAATAATTTTATGCCATGACCAAATGAAATTTATTTCAGATATACAATGCTGGTTCAATATCTGAAAATTAATTAATATAACCCATTACAGTGTAACATTAGGCTACAGGAGAAAAATTACATGATTATCAATAGATGCAGGAAAATAATTTTACAAAGCATAACACCCTTTCATGACAAAATCTCTCAGCAAACTGAAAATGCAGTGGAACTGCCTCAACTTGATAAGTACATCTAAAGTAAACCTATAACTAACATCATAATTTTTTTTTCACTAAAATCAAGAACAAGACAAAGATGTCCTCTCTTACTACCTTTGTAAAAAACATAGTGAAAATCCTAACTAATCCAATAAAACCAGGAAACCAATTAAAAAGTATAACTATTGGGAAGGAAGGAATAAATCTGTCTTTATTCACAATAGCACAATTGTTTATGCAGAAAATCTGAAAGAATTGATAAAAACAAAACAAGATGTTTGAAACAAGCAACTAGAGCATGGTTACAGAAAACAAGATTAATATTCAAAATCAACTGTTTTTTTATACACCAACAATGAACAGTTGGAATTTGAGAATTTTTTAAAATGGCATTTAAATTAGCATAAAAAGGTACAAATCTAAGAAAAGATGTACAAGATTGAAAGAACTCAAAAAATAACTAAGTAAATTAAATGATATTTTATGTGCATAAATAAGAGGACTCAATATCATTAAAATGTCAGCTCTCCCAACTTGATCTATAGGTTAAATACAATCCTAACCAAAATCCCAAGTTTTTTGTGGATATTGATAAATTGATTCTAAAGTATATATGGACAACTAAGGATGCAAAATAGTCAGCACAATATTGAAAGAAAATGACAAAGTTGGATGACTGGCACTACTCAACTTTAAGACTTACTATAAAACTACAGCAACCAAGACAGTATGGTACAGATGAAAGAGTAGACACATAAATCAATAAAACAGACTAAAAAGCCCAGAAATGAACTCATACAAATATAATTAACATATCTTTGACAAATAAGTAAAGGCAATTTAGTGTACAATTGATAGTCTTTTCAACAAATGGTGTCGCAAAAACTGAACATCTACATGCAAACAAAAAATTCTGGACGTGGATCTCACTTTTTAAAAAATAAAAGTTACCTCAAAATGGGTCATAAGCCTAACTGCAAAACTAAAATGCAATCCTATAAAATGTTTAGAGATGACCTGGGAGAAAGTCTAGGTAACCTTGAGCTTAGCAATGACACTTTACATACAATATAACACCAAAGGCACTGAAGGTGACAAGGAAGGCCCTTGATCCTCTGAGGGTTTCTGGAAATCACTGACATGAGACAGATTGATTAATAGGAGAAAAAGCATACACATTTATTTAACATGTATACACAGGAGTATTCAGAATAAAGACTCAACCCCCAATGGGATACAGAAACTTATATATCATCTTGAGGTTATAGAAAAAATGTAGGCTCAGAGTGTGGCCAAAAAATAGGTTATAGTGGTAAATCAGATTTTAGTGGTAAAAGAGATTATGGGAGAGGGAGAATAGGAGGCTTGGCTAGCAAGGGTGGTCTTATTATGTAGATGAAAATTCACAGGTAACAGCCTTCAGAAAAAAACTAGATAGTAAATATGTCTTTTCAGACCTTTAAAAGTGCCAGACTCTAGCTAATCTTTCCTAAATCTGGACAAGAAAAGAGCTGGCTGCATTAAAGCAGATTCTCTACACATCTACAGATTCAAATTTTCCTTTTAAAAAACGCCTTTGCAGGGCCACTTCAAAATATTGCATAAATATATTTTGGGGTAAAATAATTTGATTTCTGTCAGCACAATTCATGAAATGAAGAAATGTGTTGTACCTGCACACATATGTTTATTGCAGCAGTGTTCACAGTAGCAAGAACCTGGAAGCAACCATGCTGTCCATCAAAAGAGGACTGGATTAAAAAAATGTGGTACATATACACAATGGAATACTACGCAGCCATAAAAATGAACAAAATCATGAATTTCGCAGCAACCTGGATGGAATTCGAGTTTATAATACTGAGTGACCTCTCTCAGAAACAAAGATCTGAGTATCACATGTTCTCACTCATAAGTGGACCTTGAAATACTATCATAATACTATAAGAAAAGGATTGACAGTGGCGGGAACCTATGGGGGGGGTCGGGAGGGGAAGGGAGGTGGGATTAACGGTAGTCAATATCTGTCTGCGGATGGGGGAGCATGCCTCATCAACAAGGATACCTGCACAGTGCATATTTGTATACCTAACCTTACTGTACCCCACAATTTTAAAATAAAAAATGTGTTAAAAAAAGAAAAGAAAAGAAAATTTCACTCTTAAGAGCTTTTCTCTGAAAAATATGGAACTAAATGGCTTCTAATGTAATTTCTGTGACATTATAAAATAAACGAAAGTAGATTAAATTTAAAAAATTTTAAAAAAGGACCTTAATCTCATTAATAATGAAGGAGCCCTCATGGTTTAATCACCTCTTAAAGGCCCCACTTCCTAATACTATCACATTGGCAACACTTGGAGAGGATTAAGTGGCAACATGATTTTGGAGGGAGCAAAAACATTCAAACTATAGCACCATTCATAGTGATGAAATTTGAATATAAGTGGGAACCTCTGTTATCCAGAGGTTTATATTTCTTTAAATAATGATATGTCTTATATATGAACATTAATAAATCAATAACATTGTGCCTAATATTCAGCAACAAAAATATTAGTGAATGCCACTGTGCTAAGTACTAAGGTCATTAAGGTGAACAAAAACAATTTCTGCTGTCAAGAAGCTTAGAGGAATGCTCAAATTATAGTGTGTGTCATTTGAGCAGTTGTTTTAATAAAGAGTTATATTTTTAAAGAGATAAAAATTAGAAGTGGATGGCCTGCACATTAATGTAGTTAATCTTAATTCTCAGGTGTGTACAGAGCCCAGTAAGCAGATCACTCCACAAAGCAGCATCACATATCAGTGATAGTTACTAGAACTGCAGTGACTAAAAAGAACTGATCACTCTCAAGAGCAGTGTTTCTCAAAGTGTGTGTGGTTCAGAGACCACCTCACATATGAATCATGGTGCAAATGTGTTTAAAATGCAGATTCCAGTGATCCTTCCCAAGAACTTACCATATCATACTTGCAGCGTTGGGTACTAGAGTCTTTGTTTTAGAGAATCTCACCAGGTGATTCTTAGGCAGTGTTTCAGTATTGCTCTATTTAGGTTAAACACAGGATGATTTTTACACATGTAGACCTATGACATTATGATTAACATCAAAATACCCTAAATTTTTATTGGCTTATATTCCAATGAAACTCTGTTATTGATTTATTCAGTCCATTGTCAAACATGAGTCCAGATTCTTTTCTGTTGTATTGAGGCCTAGCGGGCTCTTTGGTATCTTGCATTCTTATACTTGGTTGACTTTTCTTTTCCCTCTAGTTACACCATTTTATATTTGTATCTATTAAATTTCATCCTGTTTTTGTAAGACCATTAAAAAACCTGGTTGGAGCTATTTTGAATTTGCCTAATTTCTCTGCAGTATTAATAGTCCCATATGATCAGAGCCAGTCAGACATTTACTGAGCCTGCATTTGATTTCTTCTCTGCTTTCATTTGTAAAGATAATGACAAGCAAACCTCCTCTCCACCCTCCTCCCCAGACTGATATCTATGTAGTACCACTCTACCCATTAACGCCCCCCAGTCATGAATAACATTGGCCTTAGCTTCTAGGACATTCCCACAAAGGGAAATGACTATTTTTTTGCATGTAGTTTGTTTCCTAGGTTTATAAACATTCCATTAAAAATATTTAGAGTATGGGGGGGGATATAAAGAAGAATTTTTGAAATAGTATTTTTATTTGAAAAATTCTGGAACTAGTTGAAATAAGAACAGGAGGTACACCATTTTTATACCTTATGATTAGGAAATGATTTAGAAAATCTCTGGCAGATGATATAAGCCATCTGCAAATCTTGTGTCCCAAATTCCATCTATAGGGACCTGGGGAAAGGGTTTTCCTCTTTATAAGGAGTTCACTGCCCTTTCTGGTCTGACCAAGTCCTCTGGCCATCAGAACATCTGGTAAATCTGCCCCTTCCAGATTTTGAGAATACTAACTGTAAAGCTGATATTTTAGTGCAATGTGTTTTAACTGCCACTGCTTTGTTCTAAGTGTCCTAAGTGAATATTTTCGATTTTATACTTACAGCCTGGAGCAATTTAATCTTCCAGGATACAATTTAATACATTGAAAAAATATTTAAAATATACGGTAATGAGTGGGACTAATTGCTATTGTGCCTCACACAGTAGCATACAACCAGTAGATGCTTAACAAATATTAATTTAGGGTCATGAAAGTTAACCCCAGAGGCAGGAATCATGAAATTTTGAGTTAGTTTTCCTTTTCTCTGAATCACTATCTAATCAGAGGAAAGGCACTTTGGCATTTCAGTTTCATAGTCCACAAAAGGAAATAATTTTTGTTCATCATTATCAACCTAGGATAGAGAAAGAAGTGGGAGGAACTAACAACAATTGTCTTTGTGTTTGAAGGTGGCAGCTGGCCAGATGTTCTCAGGCTCAAATGAAAAAGTAGAATGAAATATGTTTGACCGGGAAAGACTTAGGTTAGGTGATGAAATTCTGGAGAGCCCTTCCTGAACAGCTTGTAACTAGGGCTTTTCTTGCTACAGATGGCCATGGCAGAAGGTTGGACCAAATGACCTCTTGTTGATGGTAAGTTGATTTTAAGAACATGGTTGCTGGTCAGAGACAATGAACGGCAAGGGCAATTCTTTTGCATAGTCTCTTAGTAATCGTGTGGTCTAGTGACAAAAACCCTATATAAATGTCTGAACTCAGAAACTTTACAACCAAGAAATATAGTTGAAGGTAGCCATCGAAATTACTAGTGAGGAACTGGCTGATTGTATATCAAGAGTCATAGACTACTCTGGGTCTTTGACCCAGTAATCCCTAGACTCTAGAACAGGGATCAGCAAACTATAGGCCTCTGCCCTGCTGCCTATTTTTGTTCAGCTGTGAGCTAAAAATTGTTTTTAAATTTTTAAATGGTTGAAAGAAAATAAAAAGGATAACATTTCATGACACATTGTAAACTAAATTAATTCACATTTCATTGCATGTATATCAAGTTTTATTTGAACCTAGACATGCCTATTCATTTGTGTATTGTTTATGGCTGCTTTCATAATACATCAGTACAGCTGAGTAACAGACAGAGACCATATGCCCTGCAAAGTGAAAAATACTGATGTTTCACCCTTTACAGGAAAAGTTTGTGGAACCCTGATCTGGAGAATCCATTCAAAAGAAGTGGCCGATGAACTGTGGAGTAAGCTATATGGAGAACGTTTGTCATCACAGTGTTATCCACAACAGAAAAATTAGGAAAAATTTAAATATTTCCCAAGTATGTAGGCATTGTTAAATAAATAGTAGTATGTATATCCACTCAACAGAACTTTTCAAACCATTAAAACAGAAGGCAATGACTATCTCCTAATACTGAAAAAGAAAATGGTTATGTTAATTGAAGTGGTAAAAAATCAGGGCACAAACTTGTATAAGTGTATGATTATAAACTTTAGGCAATTAATTCAGTTATCCAACAAACATTTACTGGGAACTATAATATTCTTGATGCATATGCCATGAGTTCCTTCTGTTGTTAAAACCTGTGGCTCACTTGTTTAACATGAGAGAGAGAGAGAAAAAAAACAACCACCACCTAGAAAATGTTTATAGTTTGGGTAGATGTGACAGATTTTGTTGATTATTTTTCTCATCTCTATTTCTATTTTTTTCTAAGATGTTGATGTTATTTACATATTAAAAACCTTATGGAAAAAGATAGGATTAAGTATGAGAGCATATAAAATAGCTCTCTACAAGACTGGAACTGCCTGGTGGGACTTGCAGAGGGTCCCTGACACTGGGGATGGCAGCTTGTTCTTTTCCAGCAATTTCTGTCTTTATCTTCTCCTTTGCCACATTTGTCTTTATAAAAGAGAAGGGCAGGCTTCCCTTTAAAATCTTCCCTGCCTTCTTCTACCCTCATCAACCCAAGGAGCCAGCAGGCATGAAAGACTTTCCCTTCATTCAATAAATATAAACAAGCTTATTTACCAGCAGTTGTGTCATCTGAGCAGCCCGCAGCTCTGTCTCTGAAGAGATTTAAACGGTATTCTGTGTCCCTCATGATGACTTAGGAACTCACACCTGCACAGGGTTGAAGTGGGAGTTTTCTGAAGCAGAAGTGGCGGAGAGTCTAGATTCGGAGCCCCCTGCTCCTCCCTGCTCCCCAGTCAGGAAAATGTCATCTATTACATTACATCGCAGTCTTTAAAATAAAAGCACAGCCTCTCGTTAACATTGCTTTCTAGATATTTCAAGACATATAAGGATGAGATTAATAACAAGGGCAGCATATTTGTAAGATTACATATGTGACTGGCACAGACCTGGAAGGGAAGGACACCAAGAAATTATTATGCACATAAGGCATCCATAGAACCAAGAGGAAAAGAAGTTTAAAAAAATGCAAGGATGATCCAATAATGATTCACCAGCCCCATGTTCTGCTGCCAAGGCAGGAAAGCCCCACGGGGTTGTGGGCAAGTGTTAATTGTGGCTCACATAAGTGAGGTGATGTTGACTTTATTGATGGTCCTTTCTCTTCTGTATACAGTTCTTGGGCTGTTCAGAGACATCTATGTAGGGATTGGAGAACTTAATTACATCAGACAAATATAGTGGGGTCAAACTATAGTGGGGTCAAGAAGTAACAGAAGACGTTCCATTCTAGGTGGAAGGAAAAAGTTGTGTGGAGGGGGCAGGACATCATGCAACCATGGCTGGAATTCAGATGTGAGGAGATGATGACAATAGAAAAGAGAAGCGAGGGAGGATGTGAGACACATTTCAAAGGAAAAATTCTTCTGACTTAGTGACTGGCTAGATGGAGGGCATTATATAGAAATTCCTGGAGGGCAGTTTGTACCCTAGACATGCACAGTGACTGACTATAGTACCTACCATGTGTATAGCCAATGTGGTTTGAGTTGAGTTGAAAGATGCTTGTCATGCTGGGAGAAATGTGGTACCATTAACAAAATTAAAAAATAAAGATTTTTTTTTTTGAGTTGAAGTCACTCGGTCACCCAGGCTGGAGTGCAGTGGTACACTCACGGCCACCCCAGCCAGCGTCGACCTGCTGGGCTCCAGCGATCCTTCCACCTCAGCCATCCAAGTAGCCAGACCTACAGGCGTGTGCTACCACGCCTGGCTAATTTTCTATTTATTGTAGAGACGAGGTCTCACCAAGTTGCCCGCGCTGGTCTTGAACCTGCGGGCTCAGGCAATCCCCTCACCTCAGTCTCCCAAAGTGCTGGGATTACATGCTGAGCCACCGATCCCGACCTAGATCTTTTTTTAATACAAGATTTTGTGTCTAGGTTTTTAAATTATTATTATTTTTTCAGAGACAGGGTGCTCTGCTGCCCAGGCTGGAGTATACTGGTACCATCATAGCTACTGCAGCCTTCAACACCTCCCACCTCAGGCTCCCAGTTGCTAGGATTACAAGTGTGGGCCACTGAGCCCAGTCCCTACTTTTGAAAAAAATAATTTAAGGTTGTGGGTCATCCAATATCAAATATGTAGTTAGCTGAAATTCTAGAGGAGCACTTGAAGAGTATTTCTGTATTCAGCAAGCATTTCTTTAGGGTTGAAACTCCCAGAGAATGGATTCTGCTTTCTACTAATCATTTTTTGTTTTTGCTCTGTCTTTGCTTTTTACCCTTTCAAAAGCAGTTGGAAGGCTCTTAGTAAATATGCAAATTAATGCTGTCTATTAAAATTGCCTGAATTTGGAATAGTGATAGTCACTTATAATGGGGGATATTTTTGAAATATATTAATGAGATTTTCTCTGTTACATTTTCCTTATTTTCCCAGAAGCACTCATTTGCCTTGAGAGGATTTAGGAACATTATGGAAGGAATACAAAGGTCTAGGAAGGCTTAATGTTTAGCCTCTGATATCAAAATAGGATTTTCAAACAAACAACTGTCATATAAGCCAGATTTTGTCCAGAAAAAAGGTTTTCTAAATTTCTTTACCATTAACCTACCAAGACTAAACTACAATAATTCAAATCATAGATTTTTTTTTCATAGTGCAGAGAGGATAGTCCATCCCTTTAAATAGCCAAGTTATGAGGATGGCTAATGAAACTGATGAGGGTATGCCACAGAGGAAGTAGAAAATCTGAGCCTGCCCCTTCTGATCCAAGAGAAGGCAGACAAAGAGTTTGAGGAAGTCAGGTATCAAAGTTCTCATCCCTGTCTCCCAAGGTTTTAGAAATATTCAGATAGTTATGTGGAAGCTGAAGGACATTTGGACTCCTAACTTACTTTTATTTCCTTTTAGAGACACTTATTATTTTATTTTAGTTTTAGAGATGAGATTTTGCTTTGTTATCCAGGCTGGAGTGCAGTGGCGCCATCATAGCTCACTATAATCTCAAATTCCTGGGTTCAAGCTATCTTCCCACCTCGGCCTCTTGAGCAGATAGGACTACAGGTATGTGCCACCACTCTGCTCATTCTTCTTATTTTCTGGAGAACCGAGGGCTCACTGTGTTGCCCAGGTTGGTCTCAAACTCCTGACCTCAAGAGATCCTCCTACCTCAGCCTCCCGAGTAGCTGGGATTATCATGCTTTACTTTTCCGAGAGTAGTATGGAAGAGACTGCGGCTTCTAGAAAAAGCTCTAGCCTTTGAGCAACCGGTTCCTCCTACCAATGTTTGACTTTAATGAGAACTTGATGTCCCCAAATTTCTCCATTGAGGAGTTCCAGGGCTACAGGGAGAACTTGTAGAGAGAGGTGACTTCAGAGCACCTGACCATCCAAGCAAAAGTGGAGTCATCTGAAGAGACAGAACAAAAGATTGCAGATTAAATAAAATATGCACCAATTGGCCACACCCCACACTGCACAAGTTCTAAACAATGTGGAGAATCATGCAAAAATCTGAAGAGTTATAGTGAAACAATAAAGCTGCCCTTTTTTTGTGCATAGAAGTATACACAATGTAAGTGAACATTCACCAGTACTTTACAAAGTCAAAATTAAGAGCTAAATGGGAATGGACTACGGTAAATTATTCTCAGCTTCTCAATGTAACTCTATAGCTCTAGGATAAAGCTGAACTAAAAAATGTGTCTCCTAATTATGGCATTAATTCCAATTGCTCTAAGTAAGAACTGCCCTAAGCCATTAATAGACCATCTTCCTCCAATGACATTAAAGCAGGCTTCAGAATGTAGTGCTATTTTAAGAGTCTTCATGTATTTACTGAGAACCAAATAAGTGAATTGATTGCCCCTATTGAAATCCTACAAAGCACTATAAAAAAATCTATGCAAACATCCTTGCATTGTGTGCTTTACCTCTTGTTCTTTAATCATCTATTGTCACTCCTCTAATTTTTCCCTGTGGTCTATGATTTGCTAATCCCAAGTAAGCTAGAGGGAATTTGTTTCAATTCAGAATGTGATATTTTATGTGTTAGAGTTCATTGAATAAATACTTACTGAGCAAGTTCCACTTCTGAGTTAGGTATTTTTTCCTCCATCTATAACCCTGCTTGTTAGGCAAATGGGGGAGACTGAGAGAGCAACAGCTTTGCCCACTCAATAACAGAAGTAATAATACATGTAAGAGCTCACCATTTGTCAAGGATTACACTTAGTTATAGTTACTTTATATAAATTATCACATTTCCTCATCAGAGTAACTCTGCAAGTGGGTAGTGTTTTTATTCCTGTTTTACAGATGAAAAAACAGAGACTTAGATTAAGTAACTTGGTCAAAAATTATATAGTAATTTAGTGACAGATTACTGATTGATTGATTGATTTAAAGATGAGAGCTAAACCCTATTTTCCTTCTCTTAATAATGTCACTGTATTCTAGTTTTGATTGCCCTACTTCTCTAACAGAGACTGTAGGTCATAATGTTTTCTGGACTTCATTTGCTTATTTTTTTCATATTCATTGAGTGTTTCTTAAATATATGCCACTGTATTAGGCAATAGGTGGGGACCAGGACACAGATAAGTTTACAACTTAGTAGGAAAGATGGATTTGTCAACCACAATTGTACAAACAATAAAATTAGGACTAACTTGATGTTCAAAGAATGAACAGTGGGAATGACAATGAAGATGATTGGATTTTTTTCTGGGAAGACCATGGACAGCTTCTTGAAGGAGTAGAATCCAAGTGGGGCTTTGGATGATAAAAATAATTTCCAGAGTCAGAGAAGGAAACACAAGAGGGGTGGGAATAAAACAAAGAAAGACGTGCCAGCATGGAAGTACGTGATATTGTCAAGGGAGTGGTCAGCTCAGTGGTTATGAAGGGAGGTAGGGCAAGTCATTTATGGGCACACCGTCAAAGATCTTTGTACTACAAAGTTTAGACATCATTATGTAGGCTAAGGGAAGTCATTGAATCTGAAGAGGTGACCAACTTTACTGGTAATGCTGGTCATGAAGGATGGGAAGGATGGACTAATGAGACCAAGTGGGATGATTTGACATAGCCCAGCTGAGAGTGATGAAGGCCTGAGCTAGGGAAGTTGCAGTGATGATGGATAGTAAGGACGACACCTGCACTTTACCTGGTTGATGGTTAAAACGTCAGTCATCAGATTTGAATGTTGTTCCTGAGATCAAAAGATTTTCTTCCCTTTAAGGTAGTTCTCTACCTCCCTTAGCTATATTTTGGAATAATAGCGTGGGATCTCCCTCATTTTCTATAGAATACAGAGGTCACTTTTAGCCTCAGTTTAGGATTAGGAAGTAAGGTCAAATCAGCAGCAGAGGTGGGTCACTCAAAAAATTAATGCTTATATATATAAGCACATGTGCATGTGTCTACATTTTTGAATTTGTCATTGTTATAACCATAAGGTTCATGACATTTTAATAATAGTTTTGGTTTATTAAACTTCTGTTACATCAGACTTCGTTAGGCCGCCATGCTGTAGAACACCTGTACTCAAAGTATGGTCTAGAGAACTCTGGAGGTCCCTGAGACACTTTCATGGTGGTCTACAAAGTCAAAAATATTTTCTTAATGATGCCGAGATATTATTTGCCCTTTTACAGAATTGTACAGTAGAATTTTTCCAGAGGCTGTTTGATATGTTCTATTAAACATAATGAATGCTGAAACTGTTATGAGATTCTAGCTGTCGTCTGTCAATCCAGAGAGTTACAAACATTTAAAACAATGGCCCCATTTTCATTTTTTAGAACTATAGTTATTTTTTATTAAAATATTTATGTTACCATAATAGGCTTATGATTTTGTTCTTACATGAATTAATAAATAAATAAATATTTTAAAAGATCTCAGTTTTAACTTTTCATACGGTATCAATAGACATCATCCACTAAACAAAATGCCTTTGGGCTCCTTAATCATTTTTAAGAGTATAAGAAATCCTGAAGCAAAACTTTGGAGGACCACAGGTATAGAGGAAAGAATCCTGGAGTTGGCATCAGAAGAATGCAGCCAAGGCTTCACCTCTGTCGCTTGTCACCTCTGTGACGTGGGGGAAGCCATCCAAATACAACAAGCCTTGGTTTTCTCACTGACACAAGGGGATAGCAGCACCTAGCTGCCTTCTAGGTGTAGACCAAGTGCAACAATGTGTGAAAATAATGTGAAATTGCCCCATTCAAGAAAGTGTCTCATAATATTTGATGGGTAATAGATCCTGCTTGTTTCAGTGTGAAGTATATACATTCATCTTAGAATTTTTAAATGCATGTGAGAATAATTCAAATACATGGTAAAATTTTGAATATTCCAGAACTTTTTGTGGAAAAATCCTCCTAAAATTCAGCCCATCACTCCCACTTTCCAGAAGTAAATACCCATCCCTGCCCACTGCTGTTTTCAGTTCCTCGGCTAGTTACCATCACAACTCTAAATAACCGGCGCACTCCTCTATTTCTTAACGAGCATTTTTAGATTGTATCTATCAGGTCCCTGCTGTGAAAGATGAGGCTACAGTTCATTTATATTATCCCCTGTTAGATGACAATATATCATTTTAATAGAAATAAATAATTAGCCCGTACTTGCTGTCCCACTATTGTTCTTCCCCTGCTTTTTTACCCCACCATCTTTTTAGATGTCTTTGGACTATCTTGTGAAAGAAGCAGATGCAACCCGTTAGCTGTTCCTCCATCTTCACTCCTTCTCCTCTGTTTCCCTATTTCTGACAGTGTGCCTTTCACATTGTCAAGGCTGATCACATTTATTTTTCATCCTGTATCCCATTATCTTTCCTATATCATGTCAATACATTGAATGATCAATCAACGGCATTTGCACTGCTATGACTTTGTAATCACTGCTTCTTGCATGTTCTTCTCTATAGGCTCAAAGTCAGGTCCATCTTGGTGTCACCTGAAGAAGGATTCCAGCCTAAAAGACAAATGCATTTTCAGCATATCCTAAAAAACTCCTGATTTTTAATCTTTCTATTACATGGAATCTACTTTCTTAATAGATCTCCCTCTTTCTTTCTTCAAATCATATGACCTCTTGTCCCAGTCTTCTCTTTTGATAGCTTCCAGTTATTATTTTATGTATATAATATCTTCATTGATAGCCCTGAGGCTACTAATTAAAATCTTTTGGCTAGTTCTCTTCTGTTTACCGAATTCCCTCAATTCCCTTTGAGGACCATTCTTTATCCTTTTGTTTTGTTTTGTTAATTTTACTTATACATTCTGTGATCCCTCATGGCCCGTTCGTGCTTAGGCAAAGGGACAGGATACAATGACTGGCAGGCTTTGGGGTGATTTCCTGCTTCCAGAATTGGGGAAGCTTTACACTGGATACGTGAACTGTCATTCTAGAAGCGTCAGTTTCCTTCTTTAGAAAAGAGCGTGGAGATGAATGTCAGGGTGGCATGTAAGTGGGTTGTTCTGCATTTAAGAGTGGAGGTAGGGATGATGGATACACCTGTTCTCTAAACAGATCTTTAATGAAGTCTCCAGGTTTCAGGACCATCTCTGAACTTTGTCTGCTATAACTGTAGATTTAGACTCTCCTTGGAACCCTGGCTTATACCCACTCTGGAACCCTTCTTTTCAGATGTTCAGAGCTACTTCTGCTAACATGTTCCCTTTTTCCAATGTCTGAATATTTGTTGATCTCTTTCATAAGCTGATGACTTCTTCCCTTTCTCTTTACTCTTATTGGTTTATTATTTTTCTTTCCTTTTACTTCTTTATAGCTGTTTCCAAAGGATATTGGGAAGGAGGGTAGACAAATACATATGCTCAATCATATCAGAAGTCTGTGGTCCTTATATCTCTTACAATGTTTTAAGCATTGATGGACAAATCATTGTATCTTGAAATTTTATATTTCAATGAATTTGGAAACTAAATCCCAGTACATTAAAATATATTGCCCTTATCATTTTTCTTATTTCTTTTTGTTTTATTATGTTGACTGCGGCTCATTTATGTGGATGGATGATTAAACTTAAATGGTGTCTTCAAGGATGAATAAAGAAATGAAGATTTATTTAAATGATACCATAAAACTGGTAGGCAAGGAAAAATTTATTTGCAGCCATATCCAAAACTCAAATAGAATATACTAGGACATAGAAGGCAGAGCTCCAATGGTTAAAAGCATCCTAGAAAGGAAATGGCCAGGGTTTCATTGGTCACCAAGAAAATAAATACATCTTGTTTACAACCCAGTAAAGATGAAATGAAAATAAATCAGGAAACTTCTTTGCAGTAGCTGTGAAAAATGTTAGGCATTATTTGAAGGTCAAACTCATACTTTCAGGGAGTCATCACTAACTGATCATACACACCTGATCTCTAAATACCATCTTGGTTAAATATTGATTGTGCTTCAGGCTCCACTTAAACCACAAATACTGACCACATCTGCCTGTTTTTTTCATTAGCAGCTTTATTGAGGTATGATTGACACATAATACTCAGCACATATTTAAAGAATACAGTTTAATACGTCTTGTTTTCCATCACCCTCCCACATTTTCTGGTGTCCCTTAGTAACCCCTCCCTCCACCTTCCCCTCCCCTTCCCCCCCACCATCTCTAGGAAACCACTGATATAATTTCTGCCTCCATAGATTAATTTACATTTTCTAGGATTTTACAGAAATGGAATCACCAGATGTATAATACTTTTGGTGGCCTGGTTTTTTTCCTCTCAGAAAAATTATTTAGCAATTTAGCCATGTATTTGTTTCCACATTAGGGCTATTACAAATAAAGTTGCCATGAACATTTGCATACAAATCTTTGTGTGTGGATGCTGGCTTTAATTTCTCTTGGATTGGGTCATATGATAGATGCCTGTTTAACTTTTTAGGAAACTACCAAAATCTTTTTCAAAGTGATTGTAGCATTTTGCATGCCTACCAGCAGTGTGTGATGATCCCAGTTCCCCTTCATCCTCACTGACACTTGGAGTGCTGTCTTTTTAATTTTAGCTATTCTAATATTCGAATTCTAATACATTTAGCTAGTTGAATAAGCTACTCTAATAGAGTAGTAGTATCTCATTGTGGTTTTAATTTGCATTTTCCTAATGACAAATGATATTGTGCATCTCCTCAGGTGCTTATTTGCCACACGTCTTTTGTGAAGTGTCTGTCTAAATTATTTGTTCATTTTTTAATCGATTTGTTTTTTTTATTACTGAGTTTGAGAGTTCTTTCTGTTTTCTGAGTACATGTCCTTTAGCAATATGAGATTTGCAAATATTTTCTTCTAGTCTGTGGCTTGTCTTTTCATTCTCTTACAATCTAGCTAATGTTATTTCTTTGTGTGTGTGGTTTTATGGGAGTTTTAATTTTTTAAAACAATGATGATAGTGATATATATAAGTAGCATATTCAGGAATTCAGTTGTCTTAGAGAGCTATACAGAAAAGCTGAGGTGACGCCAACATTTTGGCTCAATAAACCTACATTTTTACTGGAGTTAGGTGGTATCTCAGTGTGGTTTTGATTTGCATTTCTTTGATGATTAGTGAGGCTGAGCACTTTTTCATATGTCTGTTGGCAGGATTGGCAATAGCGGGACACTGCTGGCGGTGGGGGTGGGGCGCATAACATCAATAAGGGTACCTGATCCTAAACCAGGTGAAGTGAGGACCAGTGGGAGGCCCAAACTTCACCTGTATGATGACCACCAATGTACTTAATCCTGATTTGTACCCCACATCTTTAAAATAAGAAAACCCTTCATTTTTAAAAGGCAGTTTACATGTACTGTGAGATATGAGTTTATATTGGGGAATACAATTCTACATAATTCACAAAGCTTTTAAAAATAAAAAGTTACAAACATGTAATTTTAATGGAGTTTTAAAGTGAATCATATTCAGAGTACAAAAAATCTATTTTGAGTTTCTTAATTGTAAAAAAACTTCAAATGTAGTAATTCTTTTAGTTCTCTCTGCCTTTATCTCTCGCCTTCATTTAGATATTTTAACCTGAATTTTTCTAATGAGATAATTTATTCAGTTTCTCTATCTTTCAGTCTCTTATAGATAGATGACTCATAATCATTAGACTGCCACAGAATATTTGGTCATGTGAGTCACATTCAGTAATAAATGCAAGGGAAGACTGTGAGAGATGGCCCTAAACCTTTTACAAGGCTCTCTAAATTCTTATAGTGGTATCAAAGTTAGGCTGAATTTAATTCTGGAATTAAAATGAACTATAGATAAAGATGTTCAAGCAGTATATGTTAAAGCCAACATCCTGGTCTTGGTTACACCCCTTTTTGCATGCAGTGGGAAGCTATGTCACTGCACAACTCTAGTCAGGAACTTCAGTGTCAAAAATATCCTCCTTTATTTCTCCTATTCTTACATTCTCAAGGGCCTGTGCCAATTAAAAGTAGTTATTCTTTTCAAAATAGTTGCAGTGGCATGGTCTAGATATTCTCTGGAAGTAGCTATTTATCCTCTCTCATGGAAACACCATCCTACCCAGTTGCTGAAGTCAGATACTTGGGTACTTTCTATTTCTTCTCTCATTCCCAACTCTGCCACCCTGTTCAAGACACCATCGTGTCTCTGCACAATGGTTACAGCAGCCTCCCTGCTGATGTCCCCACCTCCATTCTTTTTCTCCATCAGTCCATTTATTCACATTGTAGCCAGGTGACATTTTCAAAATACAAATCCAAACACATTACTTTCCTGCTCAAATATTTGCCATAGCCTTTTAGTACCTTAAGAATAAAGTCCAAATTTTTTAGTTTGACTTTGCAAGGCTCTCCTTGTTGGACTTTATTCCTTAAGATAATAAGAATACAAGAAGAAAGGGACAGAGAACCAAAAAAAAGTTGAGAATATAAAACTAGCAAAGCTCAGTGACTGAATGGATACAGGGTTGTGGTAAGGATCCAATGAGATGATTTAAATAAAAGGCCTCTGTGAGGGATAAAACATTATTCTAATGCTTTCATTATATTTTTATTACTCCTACCCATCTCTCAGTGAGATTACTGAATACCAGAATTTTCCTTTTAAGTGGTTTGTTATTCCAGCCTAGGCTCATGAAACCCAGGGATATGAGATTGGTTGCCACATGACTCTGAACACTCAGATACATGCTTGTACAATTTTGGGGCTCTTCTGTTGGTATCCCCAGTACTTAGAGGTGGAATCTTGAACAATCATGCTGCCCGGTGGTCCTCAGTCAAAATCATCCTGAGGGAGGAACTGTGAAGGTCATGGGAACTCCCCAGGCATCATGCATGACTCAGACCCACCAGCACCACCTGTAGCTTCTCCTCCCATCAAGGAGCTCCCTGTTTTCTCCTCTTTTTTTGGACTCATCTGGAAGGGCTGACCAGGGTCTTTGAGGACCAGAAGTCTTGCAGCAATGGGTTGTAGTCATAAATTGTTTGGTTGCAAGGAAAAGAATTCCCAGAAACTGGGAACTGCAAAAATTAGCCACTGGAGCTAGTGCCTCCAGATCCAGAGTGCCACATGGTCTCTCTCGCATCTGCATCTGATGGGTGCCCTCCTCCCCATCTTCAACCAATTCTCTATTTCCTCATCATGCACAGGGATATCTCTCATGTATATCAAGACAAGTCATCCCCAATTCCAATAATGACAGGTCTAGTTACTCACTTCTCAATGGCAGATTTTCTAATACTGTCATTTTTGCAAGACCCTAAGTCTTAGATCACTGACTGGACTATGGATCAGATCTTCTGGGTCAAGTGCTTACTAGGTGTCAAATACAAGGTCATATGCTTTGATGCTATATTCTTTCAGAAAGCAATGTGATTAGGGTAACAATAACTGGCAGCCCTAACATGTGAGAAGCGAGTGTAGTACTTAAAAGCATTGACCCTGGAGCCTGCCCACTTGGGTTGAAATATTGGCTCTATCTGGTAAATTTGGGCAAATTATTTAACTTCTTAGTGTGCTTTAGTTTCCTTATCTGTCAAATGAAAATAATAATAGCGCTCATCTCATGGTGTTGTTGTAAGGACTAAGTGTGTGTGTGTGCATGTGTGTGCCTGTGTGTGCATGTATGTGTGCATGCACATGCAAGCACTCGCATGCTTGGTATGCAATAAATAAGTGCTAGTAATCACTATAAGGATGGAAATCTGGAACATATAATAAGGCAAGTTAAGAAGGGCTATGGATGGCTGGTTGTGTAATAACTACCCAGATATGGGTGAAATTCAACTCAAGTGAGGAGGTATGAAGAATGAAAGCAAATCAATGAGCACACTAAGAATGAATTCAGAATTCCTCAGTTGAAATTTTGGGGAAAGAAATATGGGAGGGGTTAGGACATAGGAGAGCAAGGAAGAACACAATGGGTCTGGCTTGGGTGCAAGCCTCAGCAGCACGGTCACAAAAGCCTGGATATGCCCTTGTGATCGAGTGTCTTCCACATGAGTCTTCAGCAACGCTGACCCCTGATCTGTTCCCCTTGTAAAAGCAACTGGTCTGGGGTAAAAAGAGCAGGGTCTGAGGCCCTGAGAAAATATGATGTTAGTATAGATATCTGCACTAGATTAACTCATTAAATCTTTTACTCATCAAATATTCATTTGACAGTTGCTAGGGGCCAGGCTCTGTGCTGGAGATGCAGCAATGAACAGGACTGTTGTACAAGCTCAGAGACTCACAGCTTATAACCTAGGAGGAAATGCAAGATCCCAGGAAGGACCAACCACAGCAGGAAGACTAGCAAAGGAGAAGCCCTGGGAGAGGGCTGGAGGAGCAGAACTGACACAGGCTTTGGAGTTAATCAAGGCAGGCTTTCCAGAGGAAACCACAGAGATTAAGTGAGGGTTTGCTGGGTGAAAAGGAGAGAAAAGTGCTCGAGGCATGTAGAACCAGGGGTCTTCAAAGGGTCAGCAGCCTTGGAGAGCAGTGCTTGGAGAATGAAAGGACACTAGTAGACTGGAGGGGAAAATGTAAAGGTGGAGAGACCAGCAGGGGGTCATGCCCAGAGGTTGGCACTTTTATACTCAGTATGACAGGGAGAAGTGGATGAGATTAAGCTTGTCACCTATGGACTGGATCTCACTGACTCTCATGGATTTCCCTCTCCTGTTTTGCTGGAGACAGGAGTCAGGCGCTCTGAAGAAGGAGGGACGAGACCTCATCTCTACAATCAATCAAAAATTAGCCGGGCGGGGTGGGGGAAGAAGGAGGGGCCCTGGTACTGTCAGGGTAGAGAATTCAGGAGCAAGGTGGGTCTGTGTCAAGAGAAACCTCAACTACTCCACACTTTTGATTGGGGACCCTGTATTCCTCAAGTCTTCTCCAGTAAATAAAAGCTCTGTGTGTGTTGTGTTTTTAGTTTCCCATGACTGTGCCCATACGGCATCCAAAATCTTGGTTTTACTGTGTGACTATATGGAAGTCATTAAAAACAAAATTTTATGCCTCTTAGTTTCAGGCTACCTGTGGAAGGAGGCAACAGATCAAATTCAGTAGTTTCTCTACAACTCTCATACATATACATACGGTGTTGCAGTATCTCCAATGATGCTCGTCACTTAGGCAATTGAAACCCTTAGATGGGGAATTCTTTTAGTCAAGTCTTTTCTTTCTTTCTTTCTTTCTTCTTTCTTTCTTTCTTTCTTTCTCTCTTTCTCTTTCTCTCTCTCTCTCCCTCCCTCCCTCCCTTCTTCCTTCCTTCCTTCTTTCCTTTCTTTTTTAATTTTGTAGTGCCATAGCAAAATATTTACTTAGCCTGCTAAGTATGAACAGGGTACAGCTTGTCCTGACTGGAGGCGGTGGCCTGTGTCGTGTGTGCTGATGACTCTATAGAAAACTGT
>CAUYQG010044735.1:0-36435 GCA_963574415.1 Tarsius wallacei | reverse complement strand
AAGCCCTCTTCCTGCCCAGATTGTACAGAAACAGAAATCAGCCTGTGGATATGGGAAATGATGAGTGCAGGAAATTAAAAACTCAGCACTTGCTCCTGACATGGATGAGGGGGAAAGGGGAGTGGGGGCAGACCCTCCTAGGACTTTAGTTTACGTGGGAAATGGCCTGGGTATCAAACAGTTGCATGGCACCAGAGCCCATATGGATCTGGGAATCCATTAAATTTCTGAACGCCTATGGTCAAGCCATCACCTATCACTCATTTCCTGCAGTTAGCACACAGCAGCCAGGGGAGAACCCCAGACCAGCCATCTTCATTTGCCTCAAGGGCAAGTTCTGTTGCTATAGGTAGCTCTGGTTTGGGGCAAGCAGCAGGGAGAAACCTGTTGTTGTAAGCACTTTTGAGTTCTGAATACAGAAAATCTTGAGTAAGAGAAGGGAAGTGAGGAGTCACCCTATAGTCCTGTTAACCCCTCATTCTTCCCTTATGAATGCGTCCCTGCTACAGACAGCTCTGTCATTTCTGCAGGGTTACCACAGTGGCCAGGGGGCCCATTTCCCCCACCCCAATTCCCACTGAGTGTGCACAGCTGGGGAGCTGGGACACAAAACAGTTGGTTCCAGCGTATTCTGAAAAAAAAAAATGTTGCTGCAGGAAGAAACTTTGAGTTCAGAGTTTGGACATGCTCAGGTAAGAGGAGAGCAGTCTCTCTCTGTGAACTCTTTTGTACAACAGAGATGACTCGGTCATCCCTGCAGCACAGCTACAGCAGCCAGGGGACCTGTATTTCACTGGGGTAGCCAATTCTGCCCACAATAGGGAGATGGAGAGCTGTTCAGTTTTACGTAGCCCTCCTCGACCAGCATCCCCTTGTAGTCCTCTTAAAAGCCCAGGGACTGAGGAACTTTTAGATTCCTGTAGTCCCACTCATCACCTAGGTCATCTGTGCACTCCCTAGGGGAAAAAAAGGCTAAGCAAAAAAGCCCACGGTCACCATCACAGCTAGCTGTCCTGCAAGTCCCATCTCCTGGCTGGAGGTGAACTGCTACAGTCCATTACATTTGAGACAATAATATAGCACTTAAGAAGTAGATAAGAACAAATCTCATGCCACTGTACATTTTGCAGACTAATCCATAGACTGAGGCATCAAAGAGCTTCTACAGAGGGTTCTCTAGAAATATCGGTGACCAACCCCTCTTAGAATTCAGCCTCTGCACTTTCACATCGCTGAATACTTTACAGACATTCTCCAGCACAAGCCAAATGGTGACAGCCTTGTAGGACAATTAGACAGAGAAGAGCAGCAGTACCCACAGTGGTTGGACAGCAGGGAAAGAAGGAGTACATCACAATAGAGGAGCACCTTCTGGGATAACACACACACACACACACACACACACACACACACACACACAATCCAACAGTAACAAACTTATCTAACTAAATATGACAAAACAAAACATAAAGAGAAGAGTTTGCCTTCTCAGATAAGGAGGAACCAGTGAAAGAACACCAGTAATCCTCAAAGCCTTAAGGAGTCAATGCCCACAATACCACAACAAACTTCCCAGAACCCATCCAGAGCAGCCTGTCTCTGATAAAAGAGATGGAATTCAGACTATGGTTAACCAAGGTAGTCTAGGAAAGCCAGGAGAAGATGAAAGTACAGATCATCCCAGCAATGAAAGCAATGCTGGAAACAAAAGCTGAACTGGCCAATATCAGAAAGTTCCAATCTGAAACCTTGGAAATTAATTCGTTCCTGAAATTTTAAAACATAATGACAAATCTGGGCAGCAGAATTGACCAGGAAGTGAGAAGAATTTCAAAGACTACTAACGCAGTCTGGCAAAAACAAAGAGAGAAGGCTCAAGAAAAATAAGCAAAGCCTATGACAGGTTGGGTAATTATGTAAAGACACCAAATCTATAGCTAATGGGCATCCTTGAGAGAGAAGACACAGATCACCCTGAAACAAGTCTTCCAAGAGGTCAACCAAGAAAATTTCCCTGATCTTGGTAGAGAGGCAGCCATGCAGATACAAGTGATTCAGAGAATTTTTGTGAGGTATTACATGAGAAGAACATCCCTAAGGCATATAATAATCTGTCTCTACAAGGTAAGCATGAAAGAAAAAAATCCTAAAGGCAGCTAGAGAAAAGGGACAGCTACTTATTGAGGAAGGCCCATCAGAAATACAGAAGACTTCTTCAACAGAAATCCTATAAGCCTGAAGGGACTGGAGTCCCATCTTTAATGTTCTTAAGGAAAATGAATTCCCACCAATAATTTCCTACCCCATAAAAGTTAGCTTTATTAATTGAGAATTAAATCTTTTCTAGACATTCAGTCTAAGAGAATATACCACCTCTAGATCAGCTCTTCAGGAGATGATTAAGTAAGTTCTAAGCACAGAAACCAAGGAATGGCTTCACTCATTGTAAAACACAGACAAGCACAGAGTTAATAAACCATATAAATTAATCACAAAACCTAAAAGGCAAAACAGCCTCTTAGTAACAATATGAGATGAATAAATTCTCACATATCAATAATTAATTTAAATGTGAATGGATTGAATACACTACTCAAAAGGCACAGAGTAACAAATTGGTTAAAAAAACATGTTCCATCCTTCTGCTGCATTAAGAAAACCCATCTCACTACAAATGACACCTTCAGGCTGGAATTATAGGGCTGGAGAAAGGTCTTCCAGGTGAATGGAAAGCAAAAAAAAAAAAAAAAGTAGCTATTCCTATATGAGACAAAACAGTCTTTAAATCAATAAAAGTTAAAGAGTTAAAAAGAACAATGAAGAACACTACATAGTAATAAAAGTAATGGTAAAAGACTCAATACACCAGCAAGAAATATCTTTCTTGAATATATACACACCAAACACAGGAGCACCTAGATTTATAAAATATTGCTAATCAAACTAAGAGAGGAAATAGAGAGCCATACAATTATAGTTGAAGACTTTAATACCCAATTAACAGCCTTAGATCATTGAGGCAAAAACTCACAAGGAAATCTGGAAGCTATATTCAATACAAAACAAATTGGATTTAATAGACATCTACAGAACACTCCATCCAACAATCACATAATATATATTATTCTCATTTGCACATGGAACATACTCCAAGAACGACTACATACTTGGGCATAAATCAAGTATGATCACATTTCAAAAGGTTGAAATCATACTAAGCATCTTCTCAGACCACAGTTGAATAAAAATAAATATCACCAACAGGAACCACCCAGACCCTAAAACACTTGAATACATGGAAATTAAACAACATACTTCTGGATGACATTTGGTTAAATACAGAAATCAAGTCACAAATAAAAGCAATTCTCAGAAACAAATTTTGAAAAGATACAATGCGCCAAAACCTCTGGAATACCACGATAACAGTGCAGAGAAGTTTATAATATTGGAAGTAGGAAGTATATAACATTGCACACACATATAAAGAAAATAAAGGAATCTCAAGTAGACAGCTAATGTCACATCTAGGGGAGCTGGAAGTCAAAAGCAATCCAATTCTAGAATTAGTAGAAAATTGAAATTAGCAAAATAAAGTCACAGCTGAATAAAATAGAGACAAAAAATTATAGAAACAATCAATGAAATAAAAATCTGTTTATTTGAAAGGTTAAATAAGATGACAGAACACTGCCCAGATTGGGGGGAAAAAAAATGGGAGGCAGAAAATTCAGATAAAATCAATTAGAAACAAAAAAAGTGATGTTAAAACTGACCCTGAAGAAACTCAAAAGGATATCAGAGATTGCTACAAGCACCTATATGCAAATAAACTAGAAAATCTAGAGGAAATGGAGGAATTCCTGGCATTACAAAACTAAGATTGAAACAGGAAGAAATTGAAACCCTAAATAGAACTATGACAATCTGAGAAACTGATTCAGTAATAAGAAACCTCTAGGCCAAAATATCCCTGGGCCAGATGATTTTTCAGCTAAATTCTATAAAATGTATAAGGAAGAGCTAATACCAATCCCATTGAAAAGTACTCCAGGCAATTGAGAAGAAAGGAATTCTCCCTAGCTCATTCTATGAAGCCAATGTCATCCTGATACCAAAAATTTAAAGTCTCAACAAAGAAAGAAAACTATAGGCCAATTTCCCTGATGAACGTAGATACAAAATTTTTCAGCAAGATTCTAGCAAAATGCATCCAACAACTTATTTCAAGGATCATCCATCACAGCCAAGTGGGCTTCATTCCTGGAATGTAAGGTTTGTTCAACATACCTAAATCAATAAATATAATCTGTCACACAAACAGGTATAAAACCAATAACCATGTAATTATCTCATTAAATGTAGAAAAAATTTTATAAAATCCAATATCCCTTTTCAATAAAAACCCTCAAACAACTAGACATCAAAGGAATATTCCTCAAAATATCAAGAGCCACCTATGACAAATCTATAACCAGCATCATACTTAGTGGACAAAAGTAACAGTCCCCCTAAGAGCTAGGACAAGAAAAGTATGCCCAGTATCACCCCTCCTATTCAACATAGTACTGGAAGTCTTAGATAGAACAATTAGGCAGAATAAAGAAATTAGAAGTATCCAAATAAGAAAAGAAGAAGTTGTTATTTTTCATAGTAGTTGATATAATTGTATTCCTAGAAAACCCAAGAGAGTCTGACAAAAGCCTCTTTGCAGGGCAACCTCTTTGGATCCCCTCCCACTGTGGGAGCTTTTCTGTCCTCTCAGCAAATCCTGCTTTCTCACCTAAAAAAAAAAAAAAAAAAAAAAAAAAGCCTCTTTGCACTAGAAGACATCTTTGGTAAAGTTTCAGGATACAAAATCAATGCACAGAAAGAAAATCTTCATTTCTATATACCAGCAAGAAGCAGACTGAGAGCCAAATAAAAACACAGTCCCATTCACAATAGTGACAATAAAATAAATAGAATAGAATAAAATAAAATAAAATACCTTGGCATCCACCTAACCAAAGATGTGAAAGACCTTTACAATGAGAGCTACAAAACACTGTTCAAAGAAATCAAAGATGACAAAAACAAATGGAAAACCATTCCATGTTCATGGATTGGAAGAATCAATATCATCAAGATGTCCATTCTGCCCAGGGCTATATACAAATTCAATGCAATTTCTATCAAACTACCAGAATCATTTTTCAAAAACTAGAAAAGACAATACGAAAATTGATATGGAAGCAAATAAGAGCCTGAATGGCCAAATCAATCCTCAGCAAAAAGAACAAAGCTATAGGCATCACACTTCCACACTTCAAACTTTACTACCAGGCTATAGTAACCAAGGAACCATGGCACTGATATAGACATAGACCAATGCAATAAGACAAAAAATCTGAAAAGAAAAATCACATATCTTCGACTAATTCATCTTTGACAAAGCCAACACAAACAAGGAATTCATGGCCAAGTTCTCAAAAGCAAATGCAGCAAAATTTAAAATCAACATATGGGACCTTACCAAACCGAAAAGTTTTTGCACAGCAAAAGAAACCATGAAGAGAATTAAAAGACAACAAAGATTAAAAAATTTCAATCTATGCATGCAACAAAAGCTTAGACTTTTGGTTACATCCAGGATATACAAGGGATTCAAATGAATTGACAGAAAAAAAATAATAAACAACCCCATTAAAAAGTGGGCAAAAGACATGAAAAGACATTTCTCAAAGGAAGGTATTCATGTAGACAACAAAAATATGAAAAAATGTTCCGCCTCACTAATCATCATAGAAATGCAAGTCAAAACTACAATGAGATACAACCTCACATAGGTAAGGATGACTATCATTAAAAAGTGAAAAGGCGACAGGTGTTGGCAAGGCTGCAGAGAAAAGAGAACATTTTTACACTGTAGGTGGGAATATAAGTTAGTTCAAACTTCGTGGAAAGTAATGTGGTGTTTTCTCAAACCAAAAATTGAGCTATTGACACTTCTGGAATATTCCAAGAAGAGCATAACCCCCTTCTAGGAATATACCTAGAGTAACATAAATCAATCTACCAAAAAGTCACCATTTCTTTTTGTCATCCTTGATTTCTCATACACTATAGCGAAAACTTGGAACAAACCCAGATGCTCATCTAAATTGAAGACAATAAAGAAAATGTGTATCCCGCGCCTTGGGAGGCTGAGGTGAGTGGATTGCCTGAGCCCGCGGGTTCGAGACCCGCCTGGGCAAGCGAGACCTCATCTCTACAATAAATCAAAAAATCAGCCGGGCGTGGTAGCGCACGCCTGTAGTTCCAGCTACTTGGAAGACTGAGGCAGAAGGATCGCCGGAGCCCAGCAGGTTGAGGCTGCGGTGGCCGGGAGCGGCCACTGCACTCCAGTCTGGGCGACGGAGTGAGACTCCAACTCAAAAAAAAAAAAAAAAGAAAAAAGAAAATGTGGTACATTTACATGCTGGAATACTATGCAGCTATAAAGAAGAAAATCATTTCCTTTGTGTCAACATGAATGCAGCTAGCAACCATCATTCTAAGAGAACTATCACAGAAACAAAAAAATGGAATACCACATGTTGTCACTCATAAGTGGGCCCTGATAACTGGACACATGAGCACAAAGGTGGGAACAATAAATGAAGATACTGCCAAAGGAGGGAGGAGGGATAAGGGCCACACAATCACACTGCATGCCACCAGGTTCACTACAAGAGGGAAGGAGGGCTTGCTAGATGCTTAAACCTCATCTGCATGCAATTTATCCATGTAGTAAATCATCACATGTACTCATGTCTAAAATTTCAAAAAAATTATTTAATTAGTAGAGTAAATGGGATAATTTCTAAGTATTAACCTTATTCTAGAGTGTTTTGAAGGATAAATTAAAATTAGAATGGTTGGAGGCAGATGACATTCTGAAATAGATTGGTAGCAATGGAAAATAAAAGGATGCGATTGTGCCTTGCCAAACAGGAGTGGGGGGGGAGGAAGGAAGAGAGGGGGGCAGAGAGAGTGAGAACAGAAGCATGGGTGTAGAATTAATCCCAATAAAAACTGACAGAAAGGAAGAGAAGACATCTAGTACAGGTGCCCTCAGATTCCTTTGAGTTCAGATTTCATTTTCCTTAACCTTATTTGTATGAGAGGAAAAGGTGGACAGGTAAACATAAATGCAACTCCAAATTCCAAACACATTCAGTTGCAGGAACTTCTAATCACACGTTTGCAAGCTTTGGCACTGAACAGGGACTTTCAGAGAAGACGTAAATCCAATTAGGAACAATGACCCTTCCCTCTCTCTTCTGTCTTTCAGCTGTCTTGTGACTAAAGACTACTAGAAAGGAGTACTTCTTACTGACTTTTAGAGAAGGCTGAACTGCCATCTTAAACTACCTCTTGCTATGGAGAAGGGACTATATGAACTCAGAAACTCCTATTTGCTCAGCAACTGCAGCTGAGGCATATATCAGCTGATTATCAACCAGGCTCTGCCTCACCACTGCAGCGCTTGACAGCACCTTGGCAGCAAGGGCTGTGGAAAGAGCACAGTGAGAGATCCCAGAAGCAAAGCCCCACTGAAGAAGATGAAACAGATACCCTGCCATCATCTTAACTGGGCAGGAATATGTTCCAGCTTGCTCACCACAGAGTGACAGACTTGCTCTCCGTGACTGGTGGATTAACTACTCAGGGGTTGATTGTGACCCAGAAGGGATATCCCAAAAGCACAAATTAGGAAATTTGGGACAGGATAAGTGCTGATTCTCAGGCACCCCCACCCCCATCCTGATTCAGTTATGGGACAAAGGATGTGACTAGAAAAGGATGAGAAAGACTCCTGAAGATCAGTGGTGAGTGAGGGGCTAACCCAACATCCTTCTCCCCAGCAATCCTCTGAACATCAGACTCAATGGTGGGGGCACAACTGAGAGGGATGAACCCAGGAGGAGCCTGGACGTCAACCACAATAGGAGGACTCTTCCCCAGGATAAACCTGACTGGGGTACACCCCCTGCCAGTACCTGGAGAAGAGACAATCCTGTACTTCCCCACCAGAGGGGATCCCCCTGATCATAGGAGAGTGGGAGGGGAGGAATTAATCCCCATCCCGCCACCTCCTCTTTCCCTCCATGGATCAGGCACTGGGGAAATTGTAAATGAGGCCATAGCTCTGTAGGAGATAGCAGAGGGGCTTACCTGTGAGCAGCTAAGAGGAACAATTACAGAACCTGCCACAAAAGGGCAGGGGTTTTTTTGTTGTGCTTTTTTCTTTTTCCTTTCTGCATGAATGTGTATGTGATAATTCAATCTGCATTACTCCCATCTTTTTTTTCTTTTTCTCTTTTCTTTCTTTCCTCCTTCATATTTTGTTTGCTTTTCATGTGTGTACATGAATAACTGAGTGTCCATCATTCAGGGCTTTTTGTTTGTTTGTTTGTTTGTTCATCTTTTTTTTTTTAATGTAGTGTGTGTGAATGTGTGTGTGATGGTTCAATTTAGGCTATCAAAACAACTTTAGGCTATCAACTTTAGTCATTCTCTTAATATCAGACAAAACAACTAAAGGCTATTAAAAAGATACAGAAATATACTACATAAGGTTAATCCATCAACAAAAAATATCCATCCTTAGCATATATGCATCCAACACAGAAGCACCAGCATTTATAAAGCAACTACTAAGTACTTTTAAAAAAAGTATTTACTCTGACATTGTAATAGCTGGGGACTTAAATACCCCAATAACAGACCTAAATTGATTATCAAGGCAAAAAATCAACAAAGAGGTCCAGCACTTGACCAAATGGACTTAATAGACACCTATAGAACACTCCACCTAACAACCACAGAATATACATTCTACTCATCACCACAAGGAACATACTTCAAGAGCAATCACATCTTTGGCCATGAATCAAGCATAAACAAATTTTATAAGATTGAAATACTGACAGGCACCTTCTCAGACCATAATGAAAGAAAAATAAATATCAACACCAACAAAACTTCCCCCAAACCCACAAAGACATGGACACTAAATAGTATGATGCTAAACAACAACTGGGTCAACATAAAAATCAAAGCAGAAATTAAAAGGTTCTGGGAAATAGGACTTGGGAAAATGGCGGCCAAGCCAGTCAGATAATGTGAGTCTCAGTGTGAGTGAGTGAGTGTACAGAAAATTTTGTGTACGTGTTGGTGAGTGAGTGGGCATGTGAGTGACTGACTGAGAGAGGGCTCAGGAGCAAGCAGCCAGCACTCTTCTGGTGCAGTGGCTGGTGTCACAGCTGCTTGGCTTGTACTCTAGCAATTCCTGGGATGCAGAAGCTGATCGCCTTTTTTTTTTTAATCAACAGAACCCTTCCTGGGAAGAATATGCTGGGACCGACTGACTAAGTAGAATCTCATGAACAAGTGACCAGGGCCTTCCTGGTGAAGCAGCTGGTGCTGCAGCTGCCCTGCTTGGTCCCTAGCACTTCCCAAGTTGCAGAAGCTGAGCACCATTTTTTTTAACTGACAAAAGTTTTCCTGCAAAGAAGTGGTGGGGAGAGATGACTGGCTCCATGCTCTGCCTCACCAATGCAGTGGAGGAGACTGCTGGCTCCAGGCTTTGCCTCACCATTTCAGTGTCTGGCCAGAAACTGGCAGGAAGGGCTGCGAAGGGAGCCCAGAGGCAGAGTCCCACTGGGGAAGATGAAAAAGGCACCCCACCACCATCTTGAAAATGGGGAAGAAAGTTGCTCTGGTTTGCTCATCATGGAGCAACAGACCCAATCTCTGTGACTGGTAAATCAACTACTCAGGGATTGATCATGACTCAGAGGGAATATCCTGGCAGCACAAACTTCAGAGGGACAGGACAAATGCTGAGTCTCTGGTGGCCCACCCCCTGCCCTGAATCAGCCACTGGACAAAGGGATCAGCCAGAAAATAATGAAGAAGACCTCCAAAGATATCTGTGTTCTGTTTCAAAATAAAACTAATCCAGAGCCCAGATCAGGGTAGAACAGAAGGCAGAGCAAACATCAGAAGTGAAAGCCTCTCTCATTGCCACTGAATAACAGACCTAAAGATAAAAGCAAGAGAACTGTCACAAATGAGGAAAAACCAGCAGAAGACCATAGGTAATTTCAAGTGTAACAAAGAGAAAACACTTGAAAATTCAGACCACAGATCCCAAACAATAGAAGTCAACAACGATTGGCCCTAGAATATGACAGGGATTAGGGAATGGATGGAAAGAGTGAATAAAATTCAAGAAAGACAAGAAGCAACACAGAAAGAACTTGTAACAGAGATTTTGGTTATAAAACATTTTATCCAGGAAATAAATAATAAGACAACAAGCATAGAAAGTAGAATTAATCAAGCAGAAGAAAGACTCTCAGAACTTGAAGACCAGAACGTGGAATTAACCTGATCTATAAAAAATATAGAAAGAAAATTCAGAAAAAAAAGAACAAAGCCTACAAGAGATGTGCGATTATATCAAGAGGCTGAACATATGCCTGATTGGTATTCCAGAAAGAGAAAGGAAATTGAGAATACCTTGGAGCAAGTATTCCAGGAGGTTATCCAAGAAAATTTTCTCCATTGTACCAGATATGTGACCAGCCAAACACAAGAGATAAGAGAACTCCCACAAGACATCAAATGAGAAGACCAACCTCAGACATATAGTAATTCATCTACACAAAATAGACACAAAAGAAAAAATCCTAAAAGCAGCAAGAGAAAAAGGTCAGAATACCTACTGGAGAAAACCAATCAGAATAACAGAAGACCTATAAGCAGAAACACTACAAGCAGAAGGAACTGGAATCAATATTCCAAGTCCTCAAAGATAAACAATTTCAACCAAGAATCCCTATCAGGCCAAGCTCAGCTTTATCAGTGATGGAGAATTAAAATCCTTCCCAGACGTCCAATCACTAAGAGATTATGCAGCTTCCAGACAAGCTCTACCAGAGACACTTAAAAAGGTATTAAGTATAGATAAAAGAAAAAAAAAGAATGAACGGACACTTTCCAAGAGAACAGCAGAGACCAGAATCAACAGGGAATGCATCACAACAACAAAGTTGAAAACACACATACACATCAACTCCAAAGCTAAAAGAAAACAAGAAAAAAACTGTGTAAGAACCTTGGGACAGGGATAAACAATCATAATGGACTAAATTCACCACTGAAAAGACACAAAATGGCAAACTGGATAAGAAACCATGACCCAATTATTTGCTGCCAGGAAACTCATCTTACCACAAGGGATGTACTCAGACTCAAAGTTAAAGGATGGAAAATGAGTTTCCAGGCAAATGGAAGGCAGAAGTCACAATCTTAATATCAGACAAAACAACCTTTAAGTTATTAAAATATTAAAAAGATAAGACAGGATACTACCTAATGATAAAAGTTTCAATCCATCAACAGGGAATATCGATCCCAAACATATATGCATCCAACACAGGAGTACCAGCATTTATAAAGCAACTAGCAAGAAAACTAGTAAAGGATATTGACTCAAATACTATTATAGCATGGACTTGAATACCCCACTAACAGCCCTAGATAGATCATAGAGGTAAAAAGTCAACAAGGAAATCCAGTACCTAAACTTGACATTCGACCAAATGGACTTAATAGGTACCTGCAGAATATTCTACCCAACAACCACAGAATATACATTCTACTCATCACCACATGGAACATTCTCCAAGATCGATCACATCCTTGGCTATAAAACAGGATTTTAAAAATTCCATAAGGTTGAAATATTGTCATGCACCCTATCAGACCACAGTGGAATAAAAATAAATATAAACACCAACAATATATTCCCAAAGTCCACAAGGACATGAATACTAAACAGCATGATGCTGAACAACTACTGAGTCAACACTGAAATCAATACAGAAATTAAAAGACTTCTGGAAACAAATTAAAAAAAAAAAAAAGAAACATCTTAACCAAAACCTCTTGGATGCCATGAAAGCAGGGGATTTATATCTCTAGGGGAATTTATATCTGTATGAACACACATCAAGAAAAAGGATAGATCACAAGTTGACAGCCTAACAAATCACCTAAGGGAGTGGGAAAAAGAAAACCACCAGAACCCTAACTTTAGCAAAAGAATTCAGCTCACCAAAATAAGAGTGTAAATATGGGACACAGAAGACAAAAATATTATAGAAAACATCAGCAAAACAAAAAGCTGGTTCTTTCAAAGATTATCAAGACCAATAACTATCCCCAGAATTGACTCTGCCATAAGAAAATTACATAAAAAAAAGCCCTAACCAGAATGACTAAGGAAAAGAGAGACAAAGTCCAAATAAACACAAAAATAAATACAAAAGATCAAATCACAACTGATCCCAAAGAAATACAAAAGATTCTCAGAGATCACTATGCATACCTGCATGGAAACAAACTCAATAACCTAAATGAAATGGAGGACTTTCTGACATCACACAACTTCCCCAGGTTGAAACAAGAAGACATTGAGATACTAAATAGACTGAAAACTACCCAGGAAATTGACTCTGTTATAAGAAAACTACCTGCAAAAACAAGCCCTGGACTGGATGGATTTTCAGCAGAATTCTACAAAACGTCCAAGGAGGAGCTGATACCAATCCTATTGAAAATATTCCAGGCAATTGAGAAAGATGGTATTCTCCCCAAATCATTTTATGAAACTAACATCACACTGATACCCAAACCAGGTAAAGATTCAACCAAAAAAGAAAACTACAGGCCAATATACCTTAGGAACATAGATGCATAAATCCTCAACAAGATTCTAGCAAATCAGATGCAAAAACACATCTCAAAAATCATCCACCATGACTAAGTAGGCTTTATCTCCAGGAGGCAGGGCTGGTTCAACATCTGTAAGAACATAAATGTAATTAAATACATCAACAGATGTAAAAACAGGACCACATTATTATATCATTAGATGCAGAAAAATCTTTTGATAAAATCCAGCATCTCTTCTGGATAAAAACCCTCAGACACCTAGGTATAGAAGGAACATACCTCAAAGTAGTAAGCACCATCTATGATAAACCAACAGCTACCATATTACTAAATGGACAGAAACTGGAAACATTTCTCCTGAAAGCTAGAACAAGACAAGGCTGCTCACTCTCACCCTTCTTTTTCACCATTGTGTTGGAAGTCCTGGCTAGAGCAATTAGACAAGAGAAGGAAACCAGGGGTATCCAAATAGAAAAAGAGGAAATTAAATTATCCCTCTTTGCTGATGGTATGATCCTAAACCTTGAAAATCCAAGAGAATCTGTTAAAAACCTGCTTGCACTGATAAAGAACTTTGGCAAAGTTCTGGGGTATAAAATAAGTGTGCAAAAGATAGTTACATTCTTATAAACCAACAACAAGCAGGCAGAGAACCAAATAAAAAGCACAATCCAAGTAACAACAGTCACACACACACAAAAAAATACCTCGGCATCATCCTAATCAGAGAAGTGAAAGACCTTTACAATGAGAAATACAAAACACCGCTAAAAGAAATCCAGGAAAACACAAACAAATGGAAGAATATTCCATGTTCACAGATAGGAAAAAGCAACATTGTTAAGATATCCATCCTAACAAAGGCAATCTTCAGATTCAATGCAATACCCATTAAATTACCAAAATCATTCTCCTCAGACCTGAAAATGACAATACAGAAATTCATATGGAAACATAAATGACCATGAATAGGCAAAACAATCCCTGGCAAAAGAAACAAAGCAGGAGGTATCACACTTCCAGACTTCAAACTTTACTATAAGGCTACAATAATCCAAACAGCCTGGTATTGGTACAACAACAGGCATATGAACCAATGAAACAGGATAAAGATTCTGGAAACAAAGTCTCAATTTCTCAAACAACTCATCTTTGAAAAGGCTGCTAATGACAAACACTGGGGAGAGCTGAACCGATTCAGTAAATGGTGCTGGGAAAACTGACTGATCACATGCAGAACATTGAAACAAGACCTCTATCTACCACCATACACAAAAGTTAACTCTAAATGGATCAAAGACCTAAATGTAAGACCTCAGACAATAAGAATCTTAGAAAATGCAGGAGATACCCTTATGGAAATTGGCACTGGCAACCAATTCCTGATCAAAACCCCAAGTGTACATGCCATAAGAGATAAGATAGGCAAGTAGGACCTCATCAAACTGACAAGCTTCTGCAAAGCCAAAGAAACCACCAGGATAGCAGGGAGACGGTACACAGAACGGAAAAATATTTGCCAACTGTACATCTGACAAAGGCTTAACATCTAGGATTTACGAGGAACTCAAATGTGCTGAAAGGAAAAAAAAAGCCCCATTAAAGTGGACAAAAAACATGAACAGACACTTCTCAAAAGAAGATATATGGGCAGCCAATAGGCACCAGAAAAGTGCTCAGTCTCATTAATCATCAGAGAAATGCAAATAAAAACCACACTGAGGTATCACCTAACCCCAGTAAGAATGGCCATCATTAATAAAACAAACAACAACAGATGTTGGTGAGGATGGGGAGAAAAAGGAACGCTTCTACACTGCTGATCAGAATGCAAACTAGTGCAACCTCTTTGGGAGACAGTGTGGTGATTTCTGAAAGAATTAGAAATTGACCTTCCGAATGACCCAGCAATCCCCCATTGGAAATACACCTGGAGGAACTCAAGCCATTCTACCAAAAAGATACCTGCACATGCATGTTTGTTGCTGCTCTATTCACAATAGCAAAAACATGGAACCAACCATGCTGCCCATCAAAACTGAACTGGATAAAAATAATGTGATACATATACACAATGGAATATTATATAGCCATAAAGTTGCTGGACTTCTCAACAACTTGGATGAATTTAGAGTCTTATATACTCAGTGATCTATCACAGAAACATAGAACAGAGTACCATAGTTCTCACTCATATGTGGACCTTGAACAATTATCATAATACTATGAGAAAGAGATTGGCAGTAGTGGGAAACTCCAGGGGAGGGGAGTGGGATTGGCAGTCGAGGGAAATTGCCAGAGGAAGGAGGGGCACACCTCATCAATAAGGGTACCTGCATAATGGACATTTGTATAACTAACTCTGAATTGTACCCCACATCTTTAAAAGAAAGGAAGAAAGAAAAAGATTCCAGGAAACATATGTAGAAACATCTTACCAAAACCTCTGGGATGCCATGAATTCAGTTCTAAGAGGAGAATTTTTATATCTCTACACATACACCTCAAGAATATTGAAAGATCACAAGTTAACAGTCTAACAAGTCACCTAAGGGAGCTGGAAAGACAAGACCACCAAAACCCTAACTTTAGCAGAAAAATTCAGATTGCCAAAGTAAAAGCCCAAATATGGGATATAGAAGACAAAGATATCATAGAAAAAAGTTGACAAAATAAAAAACTGGCTCTTTGAAATAATAAACAAGATTGATGGACCCCTAGCCAGAATGATCAAGAAAAAGAGAGAAAAAGCCCAAATAAACACAATCAGAATTACAAAAGATCAAATATCAAATAATAACTGACTCTGAAGAAATACAAAAGATCATAAAAGATTACTATGAACACCTGTATGGAAACAAACTTGACAACCTAAATGAAATGGAGGATTTTCTGACATCACACAACCTTCCAAGATTGAAACAAGAAGATATTCAGATGTTAAATAGACCAATAAAATCCAGGAAATTGTGTCGTAAGGAAACTACCTACACAAAAAAGCCATGGACCATACAGCTTTCCAGCAGAATTCTACAAAGCATACAAGGAGGAGATGATACCAATCCTATTGAAGGTATTCTAGGTAATTGAGAAAGACAGAATTCTCCCCATATCACTTTATGAAGCTAACATCACACTGATACCCAAACTAGGTAAAGATTCAACAAAAACTACAGGCCAATATTCCTAATGAAAAAAATTTCTCAACAAGATTCTAACAAATTGTATCCAACAACCCATTGCAAAAGTCATTCACCATGTCCAAGTAGGCATCAACTCTGGGATGATGCACTGGCTCAACATCTGCAAGACCATAAGTATAATTAAATACATCAACAGATGTAATAACAGGAACTATATTATCACATCATTAGATGAATAAAATGCTTTTGATACAATCCAGCATCCCTTCTTGATAAAAAACCCTTGAACACCTAGGCATTGATGGAACATACCTCAGAATAGTTAGTGTCATCTGTTATAAAGCCAAAGCCAGCATATTGCCCAATGGACAGAAACTGAAAGAATTTTCCCTGAAAACCAGAATAAAACAAGGCTGCCCTCTCTCACTTCTGCTGTTTGACATTGTGTTGGAAGTCCTAGCCAGGGCAATTAGGCAAGAGAAGGAAATAAGGAGTATTCACATAGAAAAATAGGAAGTTAAGTTATCCCTCTTTGCTGACAATTTGATCCTATACCTTGAAAATCCAACAGAATCTGTCAAAAACACCCTTGCACTGATAAAGGACTTTGGAAAATTTGGGGGCACAAAATAAATGTGCAAAAGACAGTCACATTCTTATACACCAACAACAAATAGGCAGAGAAACAAATAAAAAGCACAATCCCAGTCACAATAGACACACACACACACAAATAAAACACCTTGGCATCTTCCATAACCAGAGAAGTAAAAGATCATTACAGCAAAAACTACAAAACACTGCTCAAAGAAACCCAAGAAGACACACAAAAAAATGGAAAAATATTCCATACTCATGGATAGGAAGAATTGACATTATTAAGAGGTCCATCCTATCAAAGGCAATCTACAGATTCAATGCAATATCCATTAAATTACCAACATCATTCTTCTCAGACCTGGAAATTACAAAACAGAAATTCGTATGGAAACATAAACGACCATAAATAGCCAGATAATTCTTATCAAAAGAAACAAAGCAGTAGGTATCACACTTCCAGACTTTAAACTTCAGTATAAGGCTATAATAATCAAAATAGCTTGATATTGGAACAAGAACAGGCCTATGGACCAATGGAACAGGATAGAGATTCCAGAAGCAAAATCTCAATTTCTCAACCAACTCTTCTTTGACAAAGCCTTCACAGTCACTAGAGAGAGGAGAATCTATTCAGTAAGTGGTGCTAGAAAAACTGACTGACCATGTGCAGAAGAATAAAACAGGACCCTTAGCTGTCACCATACACAAAAATCAACTCCAAATGGATCAAAGTCCTAAATGTAAAACCCCAAACATTAAGAATTGTAGAACACACAGGAGACAACATTTATGAAATTGGAATAGGCAACCAATTCCTGATCAAAACTTCAAAAGACCAAGTCATAAGATTGAAAAGTTTCTGCAAAGTAAAAGAAACTATCAAGAGAATGGGGAGACAGCTCACAGAATAGGAAAAAAAAATATTTGCCAACTGTATATCTGACAAAGGCCTAACATCCAGGTTCTACAAAGGACTCAAACATGTTGAAAAGAAAACAAACAAACAATCCCATTAAAAAGTGGGCAAAATACATGAACAGACATTTCTCAAAAGAAGGTATAAGGACAGCCAAAAGACACGTGAAAAGTGCTCAGCCTCACTAATTAACAGAGAAATGCAAATCAAAACCACACTGAGATACCACCTAACCCCGGTAAGAATGGCCATCATTAATAAAACAAACAACAACAGATGCTGGGAAGTATGCAGAGAAAGGTAATGCTTCTACACTGCTGGTAGGAATGCAAACTAGTTCAACCTCTATGAAAAACAGTGTGATGATTTCTAACAGAACTAGAAATAGTCCTTCCGTGTGATCCAGCAATCTGCATTCTGGGAATATACCTGAAGGAACTCAAATCATTCTACCAAAAAGATACCTGCACACGCATGTTTATTGCAGCACTATTCACAGTAGCAACGACATGGGACAAACCGTAGTGCTCATCAAAACAGGACTGGATAAAAACAATGTGGTACATATACATGATGGACTATTACACAACCATAAAGAAGAACAGCTATGTGAACTTCACAGCAACTTGAATGGATTTAGAGTCTATCATACTCAGTGATCTATCACAGAAACAAGGAACAGAGTACTACATGTTCTCATTCATAAGCAGACCCTGAACATGTACTATAACACTATAGGAAAGGAATTGGCAGTAGTGGGATACGGGCGGGGTGGGGGGGGGTGGGGAGTCACAACATTAATAAGAGTACCTGATCTCAACCAGGCAAAGTGGGGACCAAAGGGAGGCCTAAACTTTACCTGTATGATGTCCACATCTTTAAAATAAAATATAAATATAAATTTTAAAAAAGAAAATTATATTAAGTTTTGTCTACTTAAGCTGAAATAAAATCTATAGGCATAAAGGCATTACACCCAGGCAAACAGAGATGCATGAAAACACATACTCATATTACCAATAAGCAAACAACAGACCCTCAACTATTTTAAAAACAAATTTCAAGTTATTGGATTACATATTTCACCCAGAAATCTACAACCAAAATAGAAGACACAATTAAAAGACCCTGAAATCAAATAAATACCTGTTTTATAATGTTGTATAACTGTAAGGTTGATCTGGCTTTTATTTGTCAAAATTTTATGAATAAATATTTTTTAACACCATTTTCTCAATTATACCATCAAATTAGTTTCATTAATAACTGAATTATTTTAATATCACATAGAATTAAATATTATTGACATTCACAGGATCCACTAATTTGTAAATGATTGCTATTTTCAGGATTTATCCACATGCTTCACCTTAAAGTGACCAATCTGAGACACATATTTTAAAATCTGGAATGTAATATTTTGCCCAAATACCTACATTTATCTTTGTCATCACAATATACATTTTGAACTATTAATACCGAAGTATAAAATTTCTGGAGAGAAATTTATTCTGATGTAGCATTCATCCAACTTAAGGGTGTTCATTTCCTTAAATTCAGTATTTAGAAAATAGGTTATATTAATCACATTACAATTTACTGACATAAAACTGTTTAGATATCTTAGACTTTAAGAAAAAAGACATATTCTAAATTGGCTCTGTTTTTAATTAGCTATATAACCTTGTGAAAGTCCCTTAATGTCTCTATTATATGCAAAAGAATATCCCTTATAACATGACATTTCTATTATTCAAATGCCTTTATTATATCCTACCTGATAGCATAATAATAGAAACTTTATGAAACAGGCATTTTTAATGGGCTTCAATAAGAATTCGTTTAATTTTTTACTTTCCTGTTTTTAGCTTCAATTTTTAAATCTAATATGTCAAAAACTACTTTTTAAATAAATTTAGGATTATAAATTATTAAATTTATTTATCTCATACACACAGATTTATAATTTAAACCAACAAAAGAAAGTTCAACTTGAAGTTGCATTTAAAAATTTACTTAGCAGCAGTAATTTAGAAGCTAAAATTTTTTACACACACACACACACACACACACACATATTCACAAACATATACATAAACTTCTTGCATAAAAAACAAGTGAGTGTCATATGAATAAGTAAATCAATAGATGGATGAATAAATGAATGAATGTTAAGTAACAATCTTACCTAAATGAAGTCAAAACTATTATGTCAGGCTCAGACTTCACCTTAAAAGACTACATAGAATTCAAATTTTCACTTATGCAGAATGTTCTCAACATATGGCTAATGATTTACCAGTATGTTCACAGCTGGTCTAGAAAAGCAGCGCCTTGTGCCTTTCACTACTTTTGAATGACTGATACTTTAAATAAACCAGTAGTTTGATCAGACATCTAATGAAACATTAATCTAGAAAATAATTATAAAAAGCATCTTAAAAGGAATCGGCCATGATTACATACGTAAATTGGTTCTCAGATTTTTGTGTGCCATAAACTTCTTTGGTGATTTTCCTAAATAACCTTCCCTAAAGAACTTCACTTCCCTAAAGATCTTAATTCAGAAAGAATTGAAGCATAAAGAGAATATCTAATAATAGTTTTATTACTATTATTATTATTATTATTATTATTATTATTTGAGTTGGAGTCTCACTCCAGGCTGGAGTGCAATGGCACTCTGCTGCACCACAGCCTTGACCTGCTGGGCTCAGTCAATCCTTCTGCCTCAGTCTTCCAAGCAGCTTGAACTACAGGCACATGCTGCCACACCTGGCTTATTTTTTGTTTATTGCAGAGACAAGGGCTCACCAAGTTGCCCAGGCTGGTCTTGAACCCTTGAGCTCCGGCAATCCTCTCGCCTGGGCAATCCTCTCTCCCAAAGTGCTGGGATTACAGGCTTGAGCCATCGCATAAGGCAAAATAATAGTTTTAAATTCAGTTTAAACTATTACATTAAGACTTAAAAGTTGGAAGATAGGGTTCAAGGTTGGAGGATAATTTTTTAAAAATCACTTAGGTACAACATAGATCTTCCTTAATTTAGTTGACATGTGAACTTCTGTCTTTCAATTGGAGTCAAATGGACTATTCACATTAATATGTTAAATATTACTGGGGTTTTGTTTTCAAATTATTTTATAATTATTGGCTTTTTTTTGTAGTTTTCCACTTTATTTTTGTATTTTAAATAGCAACAAATAACCAAAATCTTAAAGCTAACAAAGAAGGAAATGCTCTATGTGAACAAGAATCAAAAGGAAAATTAAAATTAAAAATTATCTAGAAAGAAGACCACTAAAATAATTGTTAGTACATTGAATTCAACAGTGTATGAAAAGAATAAAATAGAACTTGTTTCAAAAATGAACTTCTTTGCTGTATTTTTAACCATAACTTGTTATAATAAATAATACATTTAAATGTGATGATACTGTATTTGTAAACGTATTTGATAAAATTCATCACTATTCTTAAATATCGTAAAGATTATTTACCCAAAAACAATAGCAAAACTCATAATAAAGAGTGAAAATTGACTGGGCTTGGTGGCTTAGCCTGTAATCCCAGCACTTTGGGTGGTGGAGGCAAGAGGATTGCCTGAGTCCGCGGGTTCGAGACCAGACCGGGGAACTTGGTGAGCCCTCATCTCTACAATAAAAAATCGAAAATTAGCCTGGCGTGGCAGTGAGTGCCTGTGGTTCCGGCTACTGGGAAGGCTGAGGTGGAAGGATTGTGGAGCCCAGCAGGTCGACGCTGGGGTGACTGTGAGTGTCCCACTGCACTCCAACCTGTGAGACAGAATGAGTCTACAACTCAAAAAAAAAAAGTGAAAACTTTTTCCATTAAAATTAGGAATCATAACAAAATGTTTATTTTCTCAATTTTAATTTACCATTATTTTGGAGTTTCTGTCCAATGCAATATGATTAGATAGTAAAATTATTACCATAAATATTAAGAAACAACCCAGGTCTTGCTCCATCACATTACATGGTTATATATTTCTCTTGGCTGAGAGATTCTAAGTTAGGAGCATTAATAAAGCTTAATACAACATACACATATAGAACAAAAATCCATATTTAATATTAGAAATATAAGTTATAAACAGAACTGATTACATACGGAAAGAAAAAAAAAAGACACTATTAGCAGTGAATTACTTGAACAGAATTTTGACCAGAATTTCTTCTGATCAAATATATAAACTTCATCTGGGGAAATGTGATATTTCTAGCTGTCTAAAAAATTCCTTTACTAAATGATATTGAAACAATTTTCTACCCAAGCAAAGTTAGGCCTCTATTTCACTTTGTAACAATAAATTTTAGATGGAGTAAATATTGTATAAAAGAAAAAAGCAACACAATTTTATAAAAGAAGAATTGTTATAGAGCCCCAAGGTTAGGGAGCACTCTTAAAGGAAGACTGAAAACACAGAGTAAAAACTACATATTTTTTTACACCGTTCCTGAGTGGAATGGCCAAAGACACATAAAGAACAAAAAATGAATAAACTATAGTAAAATGTGTTTTTGACATATGAAATATACTTAATATTACACAGAGACATTGTAAATTAAATTAAAAATGTTATAATCAACCCAATGGATCAATGGAAAATTATAAATAGGTATTTCACAAAAGAAGAAAATAAAAGAGTCAGAAAAATAAGAAAAGCTGATCTTTTCCATTAGTAGTCAAGGAAAAGCAAATAAAAAGAAGACAAAATACAATTTTTTGCCCATCATATTGCCAAGTTTGGAGAGCTATGGAGACAGATTCTCTCATTCACTGAACACTAGTGTAATAAAATTGTTACAGCCTTACTGGAGATTATTTGGTGCTCATACAAATCTTGAGACCCACAGTCTCACTTCTAAGATGCTTCCTACAAAGAAGCAGGAAGGAACAGTAAGAATATTTCTTCATATTTATTTCATCATTGTTTGTCATGTTAGAAATTTGGACACCTGAACGTTTTTCAAAACAAAAATAAAATTTTGAAAAATTGTGGCATATCCCTTTATGAAATAGTATGATGTTATTGAACAATTACATTAGAAGAACACTGTGTATATTCTGAAGGAAAGTTCCTGAGGTTTCATTTTGTCACCCTGGAGAGTTGTAGCATAATTATTTTTATAAAGCCTCCTTATTTTAGATTATTTAAACATGAATTGAGAATCTACTTTCTATCAGACACTGTCCTTGGTATTATCTCATTATATCTTAATTACATTATTTGAGAAACAAAAACCTCTATAATTAGGTTGAGTCCATATATTAAAATCTACTTTGTACAACACTTCAATACGCATCCTATGACCTGATAATTTCAGTATCAAACTTTCCATTTGTAGTGTTTTATTATTATAATTATTGACATGCCTTTTCCCTCTCACTTATCCAATTCTGCCAGATGCTCAGAACTGAGCTCCAGTATTATAATTATAGAAGCCCTCTTGTAAAATTGAACTGTCATGAAGCTGCTTTTTTTGCCTTCAACTGAGGCAGGGAGAAAGGCAGGTATTATTATTATTTTTTCTGCAAGATGAGAGAAACATCCATTTTTCAAAAAAGAAGTTTCTAAGAATAGTAAGGAAGGTGACAACATTTCTGATATCCTTATCGCCATTAAGAGTTCTTAATGCAAGATACTCTTGACTTTACCTAAGCTTTGGTTAATGATACATTCAGTAGAAATGTAAATAAGCTAATATAAATAACTATTTTTACTTTTTGTAAAGTTAATATTAATTTACACAGGTTATATATTTTTATTGGCAGCCTATTTAAAATCTACATTGAAGTCAAAATACCAGCAAAGAGATATAGTATTATTTGAAAGGTGTATAAGGCACATAATAAATACAATTTTATGATACCTTAGATGACAGATTTATCTTAGAAATATGATACACACTTGAACTATAAAAAAAGATCTGGCTAAAAAAAGTTAAGTAATTGATGCTATAAATGAAAATATACTTGGAGTCTAATAATAATAAAATAAATAATAACTAACATGTATGAACATCATGTCCCATGCCTCATGTGAGGAGCTTGTTATGCCTCATCTTAGTTCATTCTCAAAATCATTTTTGGAGGTATTATTATTATTATCCTCTTTATACAAAGAGGATGACAGGCCCTACAGAAGTTCAATAACTTGCTTATATTTACACAGAAATCCATGCAGCCTGACTCCTGAGTCTAAATTCTTCTTCAACAGGCTAAATGTTACCTAGGTAAGGCAGCTGTGACATTCTGGGAACAGCTCAGGTATCAAGAGTAAGGAGATATGCATTAAATCCTGCCTCAACCATTTCTAGCTGTGTAAAAATGACAAAGCCAGTTAACTTTTCTGCATTTGCACCTTCTCATTTTCAAATGTGGGCATTCATTCAAGATACTTCTCATTATACAATAAAAACTGAAGAAATAAGTATCAAAAACTTCTCAGAGTTAATTCCTGCAGGGTTGTGGTAAAGATTAAATGTGAAAGCGAGTTGCAATCTATAAATCACTAAATAACATGAAGGTACTAGTGTTGTATGACAATGCTGGAATTGTTAGGAGAAAGACCAGAAAACTGTCATGCTTAGTTTTGCCAGATTCATTTGTTTCTCCTCACATAAACACAGTTCCAATTATAGTGCTTGATTTGTCTGAAAGGCAGAACAATAATTTTCTTGCAGGCCTATTTTGAAAGTATACACGTCAAAGTGTAGAATGCATGCTTTTTATTCCTGAAAATTTAAACTGTGTATCTCCTGACATGGCATCTGTTTCTTTATGATGCACTTATATAGACACATCATAAATAATGACTATTAAATATTATTTGTATCTTAGATAAAGGACTGGAGAAATATATTTCAACTCCTAAGGAGATGTCAAACAGATAGCAACTTTAAATTGGACTAGGTTGAATCACCAAAGTAATTTGAAGGTTATTATCACCAACTCTGATTGTTTAACACACAGTCTTCACTTTTGTTTTAATTTTTAAAACTATATATGTATATATTACATTGAAGAAGAATCTGTTGAATGACATTTAAGTGAAATGTTATTTGTTAAAAATATGGCTAATGGGCTCATTTAAACAATTTCATATGAACTACACATGAATTCTGGTCAATGATTCAATTTCTCATTCTATTTGACAATGTTTATCACTGTCTCCTTTTTGAAACTCACTAGTCTCGACTTCTCCGAGGCTATTTTCTCTGGATGGTAGTGCATAGGCAGTGGTACCACTAATCATTTGTAGCTTTAGGAATGTTATTTAACCATCTCTCCATAGATCAATTTTCTTATTTGTGAAGTGGAGATAATTATAGTTTTTACCTCTTCAGTTTCATTTGAAGATTAATAGTAATGATGAATATAAAAGTGTTTTGTATATAATATTTGATAAGACACTACTATGATTATTGTAATTATCGTCATCACTATCACATTATCATTTTCCCTGGCTCTTTCTTAGTATCACTGTAGTCCCTTCTGCTAGTCATCCCTGGAGCACTTTTTCCTCCCAGGCGTCAAATTTGATCCCAGTGTTCTCATTCTATATACAACGTTAACTGTATTCATGTACAACATTAATTATTCTCCTTGAGCTAATTATAGACTGTATATACTAATTTTTATTCTTCCAATTTAATATACCTCTGAGCACCCATTTTATGCCAGTTACTCTTCAAAACTTCGGGAATATGGCAGTGTACACAATGGACAAAATCCTTGCTTTCGTTCAACTTACATTCTAGAAGGAGAGGAGAGAAAAAGGCACATGATGTGAGTGAACAAGTGAATGAATAAATCAATTAATAAACGAATGCCACATTTTAGAAGTCATAGAGAAACATGCTGTGGAATAGGAGGAAATAAAGATTACTGGAGTCAAGGAGAGATTGCTGCCCTAAATAGGTTTGCTAGAATGTCTTACTGATACAGTGACATTTGACTGAAAGATTAAAGAATGTGAAAGATAAAGGTAAGCTTATATTTAAGGGCAGAACATTCTTGAAAGAGGGAACAGCAAAGGCAAGACCCTGAGGCACAATCATGCTTAGGGTTTTGGCCAATTAGATAGGAGTACAATTTGCAAGTGTAAGAGTGGCAGAAGACAAGGTAAAAAAATCATAATAATAAGTTGCAGACGAGGCAGCAGATGCATTTTAATCCATCTTAAGGACTCTGACTCTTACTCCTAGTGAGATGAAAAGACATCTGAGCGTTTAGAGCAGGGGGATAATACTAGCTGACCACGTTTAACACGACTACTATGACATTTGGGTTGAGCATGGACTAATTAATGAGAACAGAGTGGAAACAGGACAAGTTAATGGGGAGTGTTGCAGTAGTCAAGACAAGATTTCTAGTTGGTCGAGAGAAATTGCAGTGGAGAGTTTGAGAAGTGGTACAGTATTGGATATGACAATAAAGTCAACAGAATTTGCTAATATTGGGGGTGGAATTTAAGATCAAAAGGGAGATCAAGGACAGCCAACAAGCCAGGCAACATAGCGAGACCTCAACTCTATAAAAAAATAAACAAATTAATCGAATGTGGTGGTGCATGTCTGTAGTCCCAGCTACTCGAGAGGCTTAAGTGAGAGGATTACCTGAGGCCAGGAGGGTGAGGCTGAGGTAAACTGTGATTGTGCCACTGCACTTCAGCCTGGGCCACAGAGTGAAATTCTCACTAAAAAAGAAAAAAAAAAAAAAGGAACAACTAACCATCCTGTCCTGTATAGATGGAGCTGCAATTTACTGAGAAAATTCATTTAACAAAAGAGGTTACAGGACACAATAAAGACTAGGATTTGACTTTTGCATGTTAAATTTGAGATAGCATTAGAAATCTGGATGTATACATTTGATAATCATCAGCATACAAATAGTATTTAAAGCCTGAATGTCATTTAGGGAGTGAGAAGTGAGTATAGACAGAACAGAGAAGTTAGAAATTTGAACTGTGACATTTCAAAATTTGGAGGTGGGGAAGATAAGGAAAGACTAGTAAAATATATTGAGAAAATAGATACTGAAGTAAGAGAAAAACCAGGAGAGTTTGAAATCCTGGAACACCAGGGCACATATTTGAGGTAATTTGGTAGCTGTGGTGGCGGAGGCCTATGGAAGTATTTTCATGATTGATTTTGTTTTTTTAGTAAAGATGAAGGGGGAGTGTATCGCTTGAGAAAGAGGGAGAGGAGAAGAGTTGTGAATTTGTTGGAGGAAAGAGAGAAGAAAAATAACAAATCATCTAGAAAAGTGGAAGGTGTATGTACTCAGGAAATGTAATGGGATTGCTGAGCACCACTGAGTACCCATGAGAAATTAGTGGTTCTACCTTTAGAGTGAAACTAGTTGAAATGTTTGCATGCTTTCCTTCAGCCCTCTCTGGCTGCCCGTGTACAGGTCTACAGTAGGCAGAGATTGGACTGAATCAGAAATGGAATTATACCAGATAATATTACAAAAGGAGTGAGGGAAAACTTGTCAGCAGATGAGAGGTCACAATGATGAACTATTGAATTTTAATCAGTAAGGGACTAAGAAAATTTTACAGTATGGGGACTAGAGTGAGCAGGGAAGAGAAGGTGACCTTGGAGATAGTAGTGTAGTTAATGATAATACCAAATCTGGGTGTGGTCGTGGTAATGGATGCCTGAGGTAAAGTGGAGTTAAAGATAAGTGTTTGGGAAGAAGACAAGCAGGTTAAAAGAAGCCAGGGTAACTCTAGAATTATCTATTTGTATAACCAGAGAATTGTTGAGGAGGGTGACAGTAAACCTGAGGCTAAAATCTTCAAGCAATGAAATTTTGTGGACTATTACAACTGGGGTGGAGAGGTTAAAAAGAATAAACAATGGTATGGAAGAGCCAGGGAGAAACAAGGCCCCCTGGTATGATAGACTCCTGAAAGACAGACTCAGGTTTCAGTTAGAAATGGAGGGGCTTTCAATAAAATGTTCTAATTTTTCATTTTGAAACTTCTGCACAATGTTGGGTTAAATACAACCTAAATAACTTATATTTTTGTTATTGATGAAAATGCTCTCTTCTAAAAGTATATACCATATTCATTAGTTTGTGAAAGTTATATATTTATATACAATTTTAAATTATAATTTGCTGATATTAGTGTTTATAATGCATAGACCAACTTTGATTAATGTCTAAAATGCATCTGAGTTTTTTTGTTTTGTTTTGTTTTTCTTGAGTCAGGGTTTTACTCTGTCATCTGCGCTGGAGTGCAGTAGTGCAAACACCATTCACTGCAGCCTCAACCTCCTTGCTAAGGCAGGTAATCCTTAAGCCTCCCAAATAGCAGGGACTACAGACGTGCCACCATGCCCAGCTACTGTTTTGATTTTTCATAGAGATGAGGTCTTGCTAAGTTGCCCAAGCTGGTCTGGAACTCCTAGGGGCTCAAGCAATCCTCCTTCCTTGTACTCCCAAAGTACTGAGATTACAGGTGTGAGGCACCACACCGGGCTTAAATTTTTACATTGATATTACATGCTATGACCTCCATAAACTGTCTTATTGATCATAATTTATCTGTAGATTATATTTTGCTTTCATGTAGACAAATTATCTGAATATACTTACTTTTTAGTTCTTCCAGTCTTCAAAAAAGGTGAAATCACAAAGCATAGTCTTTGAGATTAAAAATACGGCTGTAAAAAGAGTGCTACCAAAATAAGTTGTTTTTAAACACTATTTCGCTTCTGAGATTGCTGAAATATAACTGAAATAACACTTGGAAAAATGCTGGAAATTGACAGTGCATAAAGCTGATGAAAAAAAATATGGTAAACCATGTCATCATTTAGTAGAGCTTTCTAGGCAAGAGGAAACTGATGGATGGCAGCCTTACTCCTCCTAATAAAATGGTAGCTTTCCTCTGTCCACAACTAAAGAACACATCATAGAGACCTTTGACTTGTTGATTAATGCGCATGTGAAAGGGGAGGTTTTATTATTATTGTTATTATTATTTCTCCATTGAACTCAAATATTTGGAGTTGAAAATGAAATACTTTAGTAATTATGAGTTCTTTATCAACCACATAAAAGACTTCTTAACCCTTATTTTAATGTGCTTTCTCCCATCTATCCTGGTATGTTTTATTAGAGAAAAAAAATCAGAGATTAATTTCTCATCTCTCATGCCCCACATACAATATATTAAAGAAGTTAAATTCTAGCGAAAATCAGAGACTTTCATTAGCACACCATCATAAGGAAAAGTGATCTTTGCCTATTTTTTGTTTCTTGGATCAGATTTACAATAAATTGAATATATTAGCATTATTTTAATTCTGAAATATTATTTTGCCATTTAAAATAACCCAAACATAGGGCATGGTGGTTCGTAAAATTTTGTTTCTTTTTTTTTTTTTTTTTTTTTTTTGAGTTGGAGTCTCACTCTGTCACCCAGGATGCAGTGGCACGCTCACAGCCACTGCAACCTTGACTTGCTGGATTCAGAAGATCCTTCCTCAGTTTCTCAAGTATTTGGGACTACTGGTGCACACCACCACCCCCAGGTAATTTTTTTGATTTATTGTGGAGATGAGGTTTTTTCAAGTTGCCCAGGCTGGTCTCAAGCCCCTGGGCTCAGGCAATCCTCTCGCCTTCCCAAAATGCTGGGATTACACGCATGAACCACCACACCTGGCTCAGCTTTCCTTTTTCTTAGGATCACTTTAACTATTCAAGATCTTTTGTGGTTCCATATGAATTTTATACTTTTTAAAAAAATTTCTATGAAGAATGACATTGTTGTCTTGATAAAAATGATATTGAATCTAAAGATTACTGTAGGTAATTTTAGGATTTTACAACATTAATTTTTTCCAATCCATGAGTATGGGATGTCTTTTCGTTTTTGTGTCTTCTTAAATATCTTTCATCAATGTATAGGTTTCATTTTAGAAACATTTCATTCTTTTGATTAAATTTATTCCTAGTTATTCTCATAGCTACTGTAAAATGAGATTGCTTTCTTGATACTTTTTCCAGATTGTTTACTCTTGATGTAATAGAACTGTTATTAATTTTTGTATGTTGGTTTTGTATACTGTAATGTTACTTAATTTTGTTTCAGTTTAGGTAGTTTTTTGATGGAGTCTTTAGGTTTTTCTAAATTTATGGTTATGTCATCAGCAAACAAGGATAATTTACTTTTTCTTACCAATTTGAATATCTTTTATTTCTTTTTCATGCTTTATTATTCTAGCTATGACCTTCAGGACTATGTTGAATAAGAGAAAGGAAAGTAAGCACTCTTATCTTTTTCCTGATCTTAAGGAAAAGCTTTCTATATTTCTCCATTCAGTATAATACTAGCTGTGGGTTTGTATGTATGGTATTTATTGTTTGGAAATATGTTGCTTCTACACTTAATGCTTAATGCTATACTCAATGTATTGAGAGGTTTTTATCATCAAGGATGGAGAATTTTAGCAGATAATTTTTGAGCAGTTGTTTAAATAATCATTTTACTTTATTTTCCTTAATTTTGTTAAAGTAAAATATCAGGTTTATTGATTTGTGGGTAATGAACTATTCTTTTAACCTTACAGAAAATCTCATTAATGTATTGTTGAACTTGGTTTACTAAGTTTTGTTCAGGTTGTTTGCATCTATTTTCAACAGGGCTATTGGCATATAGTTTCTGTTGTTGTCTGGTATTGCTATGATGTTCATAAAGTGAATATTTAAATATTTTCCTATGTTCAATCTTTTGGCATAGTTTGAATAGGATTGATATTAATTCATCTTTAAATAATTGGTAGAATTCAATAGTGCAGACATCAAGTGCTGATCTTTTTTTTTTGGATGGGCTACTTTTTATTACAATTTTAATCTCATTATTCATTATTGATCTGTTCAGGTTTTCTATTCATCCATAATTCAATCTTTCTTCTATACTCTTGTTGGTCACTCTATCATTATATAAAGACCTGGCTTTCTTTGTCTTTTTCTATTTAACTGTTCTTGATTTAAAGCTTATTTTATTTAAGTATAGCTATTCCTGCTTTTTTGTTTCTATTTGCAGTAGACGTCTTTTTCTATTCTTTCATTTTTAATATATCTGTGTGTTTACATGTGAAGTAGTTTTCCTGTGGGTCACACATGATTGATTTTGTGCTATTTATTTTTAGTGCACATCTATTATAGGTTTTTGCTTTTGGGTTACCTTGAGGCTTACAAAAAAAGGATAGTTATAACAGATTATTGAAAGTGATAATGACTTAATTTTGATTGCAACAGAAAAGAATATTAACAAAAACAAACTCTACATTTTACCAGTCCCCCAAATTTTGATTTAATGGTGTTTTAATTTACATCATCTTATATTATCTATATCTCAACTAATTGTTGTAGTAATTATTCATTGTTTCAATAGTTTTGTACTTTAGTCTTAAAATATAAGTGGTTTACTTACCCTACTTACAGTATTAGCATATTTCAAATGTGTCTATTTTCTTTTACCAGTGTGTTTAATACCTTTAGACATTTTGTTGTTGTTGCGTATTAGCATCCATTTCTTTTAGATTGAAGAGTTCCCTTCATCATTTCTTATAAAGCAGGTCTGGTGTTGATACGTTTTCTTAGCTTTGATTTGTCTGAGAAAGGCTTTATCTCTCCTTTGTGTTCAAAGCATAGCTTTTCTGTGTTCAGTATTACTGATTGGCAGTTTTAAATATAACTCTCTCTTGGCCTACATGGTTTCTGCTGAGAAATCTCATGAAAGCCATTTTGGGGCTCCATTGAATGTGATAAGATTATTTTCCCTTGCTACTTTGAATATTTTTTGCCTTAATTTTATTCTAATTTTATTAAGATATCCCTTGGAGAATTTCTCTTCAGATTAAATTGAATGAGTAAATTCTGAGCTTCCTGTACCTGGATGATGTCATCTTTCCCCAGACTAGAAAAATATTCAGTCATTATTTTATTAAATATGCTTTCTAGGCCCTTTTTCCCTCCAGTATGTTTTGGGAATTTCTATTATGCAGAGGTTGGTTCACTTGATGGTGTCCAATAATTCAAACAGGATTTCTTCACTTTTTAAAAATTATTTTTGATTTTTAATTCTCTGGGTAATTTCAAATATATTCTCTTCAAACTTGCTCATTCTTTTCTATCTGTTCAAGTCTGCTGTTGAAACTTTCTAATGAGTTTTTCAGCTCAGTTTTTGTATTCTTTACTTCTAGGATTTTTATTTGTTAATATTGTTTTTGTTTATTTATTTAGGTCAATTTTGGCATGTTATTCCTGAATTGTCTTTCAAGTTTTACTTAAGTTTCAAACTACATTTTCTTGTGATTCACTGATCTTTCTTAAGAAAGTTATTCTGAGTTATCTGTCTCGCATTTTATAGATTTTTAATTTTTCTGAGTCTATTACTGAAGCTATGTTAGTTTATTTTAGTGTTGACACATTTCCCTGGGTTTTCACAAATTTTAAATATTTACATTTATGCCTGAACATTTGAGGAGACAGATATGTCTTTTGGGCCTTTGCTAATTTATATCAGAATTTGAATACTGGCCTATTATTTCTTTCCATTCTGGAAAGAACTTATTGTGAGCACTGGAACTAAAACACTGGTACTCATTGCCCTGCCATTGTTTACTGGTCTGGTGAAGACTTAAGTAAGCATTGTAACTGCAGCCTTACTTTTTTTTTCTGGGCCAGTAGAAGGCTTCCCATGAACATGTAGGCTTTGCGTGAAATCTGACCAAATTTGAGGCATCTCATGGATTGTGCTACTGCACTATGGTAATGGTCTGTCTTCTTACTGTGGTATCCCCACTGACCAGAGTACAGAGTAACTGCCAAGATTCACCTGCCAGTTGCTGCAAATTAATGTCTTGTTCTTTGTCCATAAATCACCCCAAGTGGGTCAGCCCTTCTGGCACTTCCAATGGTTCCTACAGGATGATTCCAGAGTAGGCATCCCTTGAGGATGCCCAGACCAGTGGGGAATTAAACAACCACTTTTCATTCCCTAGCCATGGGTCTAGAGAAAATCTCTGTAAGTGTTGTTATGCCAGCTAGAGAGAGTGGTAGGCATAGATTGAGATAATTATTTCCCTTACTCATAATGGCTTTTCTCAATCCTGTGGGATCAGGGAGTGCCTTTGCTTTTCACCAGGTTCTGGTGAACTCCAAGTGGTACTCTTATCTTTGAATAGTTTCTGTTTGTATTTTTTGTAAGGGGCAGGATGATGCTGAAAGAGCGTATATTCCACCATTTTGCTAGTGCCACTCCAAATACCTACATGTACTTATTATTTGCTAATGTACATTAGTATGAAATTATGAATATCTATTTTATATTTTTGGCTATAATTCAATACTTCATTTATTTTGTTATTCTGTGTTACAGATTTAGCTAATAAATTCTTTTTTTTTTAATTCATGTCAGTGTCCCTTTGACAAATAACTGTGTGTACATATGTTTAGTGCACCATTACTCTCTTTAATTTTTTTTTTTAATACGGGGTACAAGTGAGGATTAACTACATAAGTAGGTTGTATGTAGGTAAAGTTTGGGCTTCTAACTAGTCATCACTCTCCTTGGTAGTGGACCAGGTATCCTTTGTGCTGTCATGTAACCCCCCACCCTCCTCCCTCCCTCTCCTAGCAGAGCCCAGTGACTTCCAATCCCTCCCTTGTGCTAATAAGACAATTGCTCTGGTTCCACTTAAGTGTGAGAACATGTGGTATTCAGTTCTTTGCTTCTGTAATAAATAACTTAGTATGATGGTCCCCAACTCTACCTACTTTGCTACAAAGCCCATGATTTTGTTCTTCTTTATAGCTGCATAATACTACATCATGTATGTGTACCGTATTTTCTTTATCCAGTCTACTTTTAGTAGGCAGTAGGTTTCATGTTTCTGCTATTGTGAATAAAGCAGCAATAAACATGCATGTGCAGGTATCTTTTTTGTAGAACAATGTATGTTTCTCTAGGTACATTCCCAGCAGAGGGACAGCTGAATCATATAAAAAGTCTATTACTAGTTCTTTTAGGAATCACTACACTGCTTTCCATAGACGCTGAACTAGTTTGCACTCTCATGTACAGTGTAGAAGTGTTCCCTTTTCTCCCCATCCACTCCAGCATCTGTTGTTTTTTGACTTATTAATGATAGCCATCTGTACTGGAGTTAGGTGGTATCTCACTGTAGTTTTGATTTGCATTTCTCTGATGATGAGTGAGGCTGAGCATTTTTTTTCATTTTGGATGCTTATATGTTATCATTGAGAAATGTCTGTTCACCTTTACTCACTTTTTAATGGTATTGTTTTGTTCCTTTCACTTCATTTGAGTTCCTTGTAGATCCTGGATGTTAGGCATTTGTCAGATACATAATTTGCACGTTTTTCATTCTATATTTTGTCTCTTTACTTTCTTGATGGTTTCTTTTGCTGTGACAAAGCTTTTCAGTTTGATGAGATATCACTTGTCTATCTTAGCTTTTATGGCATTCACTTTTGTAAAGTTGGTCAATAATTCATTCCTTTCTCCAATGTACATAAGGTGTTCCATTACTTTCTTATACTTCAAGATGCTTCAGAGTGTCTTGTATATTACTCAACACATTCTTAGAGTCATTCATTTATCCAGAGTCCTATTAAAATTTGTTGTCATTTTTAATAGTTAATGAAAGACTTCCAGGCAAGATGGAGATGGAACAGGTTGGAATGCGAGAGTCTCCACAAAAGCAAGAGTCCATAAAGACTCTCTGTGTGAGTGGGTGTATGCCAGTGGGTGAGTGAAAGTCTGTCTAAGGGGAGACTCAGGTTCATGCACCCGGGGCTCTCCTCCACAAGTGACTGCAATCCCCCATTGCCCTGAAACTGGAGACCCAGGTGCGCAGGATTGTCTGCTGTTCTCAGGGCTTTCTTGAGAGGGTGCAACAGAGAACAGCCACCCTTCCAGCACCAGCACCCAGCCCACGTCATCACTTGCAGCAGCAGACCTGGCACGAGAATGTAGGTAGTGGAAATCTAGAATAAAGCTCCAACGCCAGTGATGGGATGTCGATGGGCGCCATCTTCTCAGTCCTGGACTGGGCAGAGACTTGCACTGCCCCACCCAACACTGCCCAGCCTCCCTCTAGGGACCCAGAGGCTATTATCACATCAGACTCAGAGAGATCGACGCCCCTACCCCATGCTGGAACAGGCACATACATGACAGATGTGAGTGGGACATTTGACAGAAGAAGAGTACGGTGAGTCCAGATCTGATCCATCCTCCTCCTACAGTAGTCATGGGGCATCTGACCCACACTGAGAACAACCCTATCAGTTGGTACTGAGAGTGGAGAGAAAGGGCTGGATCTCAGAGCACTCCCTAGAGCAGAGGCCTGAAAGGAACCTGGACTTACAGAAACTGCCAGAGCAAGGTTTTTTATTTCTTTTAGTTTTCATTTTTTTCTTCCCTTTTTCTATTCTTGTTTATGTTTTTGTACTTACTTTGCTTCTGTTATTTTCTTTTATTTGATTTAGAGTCTCGACGTATGTGTGGGTCCTTTGGAGGGACAGCACACTAGCGGGGGGGGGGTTGTTTGTATGATTATCTGTATGTTTTTGTCTTTTTCTTTCTGTCTTTGTCTCTCTTTTTATTCATTAGATATTACACCTGTCTGCTTTCCCTCTTCTTCTTTGTTCTCTAACCTCCCTTTTGTCTTCCTTTTTCTACATTTCATTATTTTTTCTTTTCTTATCTCATTTTGCTTTCTGGGGCAAACAGACACCCCCACTGCATGGACAAATTGTAAAGCAGTGGGAGATGAGTTCCAAGGGGCCCACACACCTGTCAGGAGATACTGGGATCTGCATATAGCAGTCAGCAGATACTGCATATACCTGTCAGCAGATACTGGGATCTGAATCACAGCTCCTACCTCAATTAGATCTGAAAACTACAAAAAACACAAGTACCCACCCCTAGACCAGCTTCAAAATTGAACAAAACCAGAGGATATACATAAGGAAGAATAGGAGATTGAGCAAGCAGAAATAAAAGTTATCCTCCCCTCACTGAATAAAATTAAAGAAATGGGGAGAGGGGCAGAAGAAATGAAGAAAAAACAAAGGAAGAATATGAATTTCACACAGACCACTGGGAGGTCAGCCACTGAAAATACAGGCTCTGGAACTAAACAATGAAGAGAGAGCCGCCAGAGTGACTGGTCTCAAACCACAAACAGATACCAAGATATTAATAGATAGAATAAATAGAAATGAAAAGAGACAAAATAAAGAATGAAGGAGTTGATAACTGAGATAACAGCAATAAGGAATACAGAAGAATACAGTAAATGAAATAAACAACAAGCTGATAAGCATGGAAAGTGGAATTAACGAAGCAGAAGAAAGAATCTCAGCACTTGAGAACCAAAATATGGAATTAACCCAAACTATTAAAAACATAGAAAAGAAGCTTAAAAAGACAGAACAAAACCTCCAAGAGATGAGTGATTATTTTGAGAGGGTGAACCTAAGATTAATTGGAATCCCCAAGGCAGATACAGAGACTGAGAACACCCTGGAACAAACATTTCCATTAAATTATCCAAGAAAGTATCCCTCAGCTCATAAGTGATGTGATCATTCAAACACAAGATATTCAGAGAACCCCTGCAAGAAAACAAATGAGAAGACCAACTTTCAGACACATAGTAATTCACCAACACAAAGTAGGTATAACCCAAAGATTCTAAAGGAAGCAAGAGAGAAAGGTCAGTCTACCTACTGGTAAAGACCAATTAGAATATCAGCAGAAATATCTACAAAAACACTTCAGGCTAGGAGAGCTTGGAGCCCAATCTCCAAAGTTGTCAAAGATAAACAATTTCAACCAAGAGTTACCTAGCCAGCTAAGCCAAGTTTTATCAGTGAGGGAGAATAAAAATCTTTTCCAGACATTCAATTCCTAAAAGT
>CAUYQG010044730.1:0-10488 GCA_963574415.1 Tarsius wallacei | reverse complement strand
TCCTTCTGCCTCAGTCTCCTGAGTAGCTGGGACTACAGGAATGCACCACCAAGCCTGGATAATTATTTAGATTTTTTTTTTTTTTGTAGAGACACGGTCTCGCTATGTTGCCCAGACTGGACTTGAACTCAGGCCAAAGGGGTTAGCTGGCATTCTAGTAAGAAGCCCATACTCCAGAGGAAGAGGAAACTTCTGTCAACTGTATCTCAATCAACAACCAACCAAACAAACATCAGAATGAGGTTTATTGGTGAAAATAGTGATCTATTAATGTTCACGATATGAGTTAGAAATAGGCTGGCATTGCTGGGATGAAAGGCACTTGAGATGTGTGGGTTGACTAAATGATTTTAGGGAGCACCTCTCACTCTTGTATAAACGGGACATAGGACCCCTTCTTAGGGGTGATGCCCTGTTCGTTCTGTATCCAGCCCTGATCTCTGGCGGATTCTGGGAGCCTAATGCCAGCTTGGCTTTTGGCTCAAATGAATATTTCATGCCTGGTAGTGGCTGCAGTACCGAAGAGGATGGAGAACTAGAAAAAGAAAGTTTTTTTCCTTAATTTTTTATTTTATTTTAAAGATGTGGGGTATAATTCAGGATTGATACGTAAGTGGCCATCATACAGGTGAAGTCTGGGCTTCTCACTGATCCTCATTTTGCCTAGTTTGGGATCAGGTCCCCTTATTGATGTCATGGGACCCCCTTCCCTCCCTCCCCTGCCAATCTTGCTACTGCCAATCCCTTTCATACGGGATTATGATAAATGTTCAGGGTCCTTTTATGAGTCAGAACATGTGGTTCTCAGTTCTTTGTTTCTGTGATAGATCACTGAGTATGATAGACTCTAAATCCATCCAAGTTGTTGCTAAGTCCATAATTTTGTCCTTCTTTATGACTGCCTAATATTCCATCATGTATATGTACCACATTTTTTTAATCTGGCCCACTTTTGATGGCCAGCGTGGTTGGTTCCGTGTTTTTGCTATTGTGAATAGTGCTGCAATAAACACGTGTGTGCAGGTATCTTTTTTGTAGAATGATTTGAGTTCCTCTAGGTATATTCCCATACGGGGGATTGCTGGGTCGTATGTAAGGTCAATTTTCAGATCTTTTAGAAATCATTACATTATTTTCCACAGAGGTTGTACTAGTATACACTCTCACCAACAGTATAGAAGCATTCCCTTTTCTCCACATCCTCTGCAGCATCTGTTGGTTTTTGAGTTACCGATAACGGCCATCCTGACTAGAGTTAAATGATATCTCAGTGTGATTTTGACTTGCATTTCTCTCATGATTAGAGAGGCTGAGAATTTTTTTAATGTATCTGCTGGCTGCTTGTATGTCTTCTTTTGAGAAGTGTCTATTCATATCTTTTGCCCACTTTTCAATAGGGCTGTTTGCTTTCTTTCTTTCTACACATTTGAGTTCCCTATAGATCCTGGGTGTTAGGCCTTTGTCAGATAAACAGTTGGCAAATATTTTTTCCCATTCTGTGGGGCTCTACTCTCTTAACAGTTTCTTTTGCTTTGCAGAAGCTTTACAGTTTGATGAGGTCCCATTTGCCTACCTTATCTCTTGTGGCATGGGATTTTGGGGTTTTGATTAGGAAGTGGTTGCCTATTGCAATGTCTCTAAGGGGGTCTCCTGCATTTTCTAAGAGTGTTATACTTTGAGGTTTGATGTTTAAGTCTTTGATCCATTTAGAGTTGATTTTTGTGTATAGTGATAGGTAGGGGTCCTGTCTCATTCTTCTGCATGTGGTCAGCCAGTTTTCCCAGCACCATTTACCGACTAGCTTCTCCTCTTCCTAATGGTTGTTGGTGAAGAGTTTGTCAAAGATGAGTTGGTGGAGAAATTGAGGTTTTACTTCCGGAATCTCTATCCTGTTCCATTGTCTATATGCCTGTTCTTGTACCAAGAACAGGCTGTTTTGAATATTGTAGCCTTATAAAAAAGTTTAAAGTCTGGAAGTGTGATACCTCCCGCTTTGTTTCTTTTACTGAGGATTGTTTCTCCGAAAACCAGAATAAGACGAGGCTGCCCACACTCGCCCCTCCTGTTCCACACAGTGTTGGAAGTCCTAGCCAGAGCAATCAGACAAGAGAAGGAAATCAGGGGTATCCAAATAAGAAAAGAGGAAGTTAAGCTATTCCTCTTTGCAGATGATATGATTCTATACCTCGAAAATCCAAAGTATCTGTCAAAAAAACCTCCTTGCACGGATAAAGAACTTTGGCAAAATCTCGGTATAAAATCAACGTGCAAAAGACAGTTGCAGCTGGGCTCAGTGGCTCAGCCTGTAATCCCGCACCTTGGGAGGCTGAGGTGAGTGGATTGCCTGAGCCTGTGGGTTCGAGACCTACCTGGGCAACTTGGTGAGACCTCATCTCTACAATAAATAAATAAATTAAAAAAAAAAAAAAAAGACAGTCGCATTTTTATACACCACCAACAAACAGACAGAGAACCCAATAAAAGGTTCAATCTCATTCACAGTAATCACCAAAAACATGAAATACCTCAGCATCTCCCTAATCAGAGAAGTGAAAGACCCTTACAACGAAAACTACAAAACACTGCTCAAATAAATCAAAGAAGACACAAACACATGGAAAAATATTCTATGCTCATGGATTGGAAGAATGAACATTGTTAAGATGTCCATCCTACCCAAGGCAATCTACACATTCAACATCATACCCATTAAATTACCAAGATCATTCTTCTCAGACCTATAAACAATACAGAAATTCATGTGGAAACATAAACGACCATGAGTAGCTGAGAACTGGAACTTTCTTGAACCTACAGAGCAGGACATATGAACATTTATGGTCCCTGCTTGCTAATAAATGTTTAGTTTAAAAATGTCTAGCCGGGCTCGGTGGCTCAGCCTGTCATCCCACGCCTTGGGAGGCTGAGGTGAGTGGATCGCCTGAGCCCACGGGTTCGAGACCCGCCTGGGCAAGCGAGACCTCATCTCTACAATAAATCAAAAAAAATCAGCCGGGCGTGGTAGCGCACACCTGTAGTTCCAGCTACTTGGAAGGCGGAGGCGGAAGGATCGCCGGAGCCCAGCAGGTTGAGGCTGCGGTGGCCGGGAGCGGCCACTGCACTCCAGTCTGGGCGACGGAGTGAGACTCCAACTCAAAAAAAAAAAAAAAAAAAAAAAATGTCTGTGTGTATCTGAAGCCAAAGTTGGTCTTCCACTTGCATCTATGGCAACCAGGGTGCAAGGTTGTGGGAGAGTCACCAGCCCTCAGCACCTTCGGTCTTCCTTCTGAGCCAATGTTCCCTATCAGGTTGGTTTGCAATGGAGGAGAACTTGTCGGTGCTTTTATGGAGTGTTGAGGAAACCCTGAGAGCACTGCTTTTAACTTTGCTTGAGGAAAATTGGATGTCGCATGCCATCCTATGTTAACAGAAGAACACAGCTGGCCATGCAAAAGCTAAATCTTGCTCAGAGTGTAGAGCTGGGATTCTTCAGCTCAGCGAAACACTGAAATTCCCCTGGGCATCTTCAAAAAAATCACAGTGCTCAGGCCAACTTTAGGTCGAAGAAATCAAAGCAACTTCGGCATCAGAGTTGCTTCCTAGTTGATGACCAGGTGCAGGCAGGTTAAGAACCAGCAGAGGAAGAATCCTGATCCCACATCAGGTTAGACAGCTGAGACCCACTCTCCTGCACCTGAGAAAACAGGGCCTGGGAAAAGGGTGTGAAGAGACTGGAAAGTCTTTCTAAGGGTAGTTGTCAGGTAGGCCAGGAAGCTGGTTGCTCTGCTCTGTCTCATCACCTTTGGAGACCTCTTCTTAACATTCTGGAAGGGTCTAGGTGTGAGTAGCGGAGAGAGGCCAGCTGTGACGAAGTCCTGGTTGGAAATTTGGGATGGGGTTTGGTCCTCTCACACACCTGCCTTGAAAGCCCAGACAGTTGCTCGCTGCCTGTTGTGGAAGGCGCTGCTGGGGAGAGGTCCATATTTCAGGGTCTCTGGAGGCTTCTTTCTGGAAGGTAAGGTGTTTGTCTCATGCTTAGTTGCACAGCCTCTTTTCTTTCTGTGCTGGCCCAGCTCGGTCTCTTCTCCTCAGGGCCCTGGCTGGGGAGCTAATGTCCCCACGCCAGCCCAATGGTTTCCTGTGACAAAGCCTATTGAGACACCACTTTCCGTCTTATTCTCAGGGCACGAGGAGGATCCTGAGAGGATAAATGCAGGAACGCCCCCCTTCTACCTGAAGAGGTGGACTGCAGTCCTTCGGGTTCAAGTTCTTACAACAAAGTCTGCAGATTTGCATCTCAAGGACAAAGGCCAGTTCCCAGGTGACATGGATTAGGAGTTGCAGGGCCACTGAGGAGGTTCACCTGGGAGGGCCTCCTCTGAAGAAGCAGGGAGGGGCTATCCTGGGAGAGCAGAGAGTGGGATGAGCCTCATGGGAGGTGTCTGGGAGCAGGGGTGGGCTGGACAGGCATGTGCAGGCGGAGGGCATGAATGGAAGGTCTGGCTGTGGTCAGCGGGTGGCCTGCTGACAGTGGACAGCAGCAGCCCCGTGTCCTGTAGCCACAAAGCAATGCCCTGACTTTGACCACCAAGGAGACCATCATAGACCCCTCTCCCTCCTGGACTGGATCAACTTCTGCTGTGACCCCGCTCACCCTGCCCAGTGGGTAGCTGGCACATTCAGGGGGCCTCGTGTGGCCAGAGCTTGCTGGAAAGATAAGAAGAGGCTGTTCTGAATCCCCAACCGTGTGCAGAGCAGAGATCCAGTCTTGCCAGTCTGTGTGGCAGCACTGCCCTGTGCTGGCAACCCTCAGTTTCCCAGATGTCACCCTGAAACCCAGGAATCCCCTAGGGGCCCTGTTGCTGCAGCGTCTCAGCTCCATCGTCCAATCTGAGCAACCAGTGATTAGAAGTCCACCCTGTGAGGACTAGGGCTCCCAGGAACGCAGGATTGCCCAGACTGGGGAAGCATCACTCCTAGTCCTAGCAATTGGGTGAGGTCCTGGAGGAGGTCAGGTGGCAGAGGCTTGGCCAGGTGTGGACAACAGAAAGCCCATTGGGAGGCCCTGAGGGGGTGTGCCTGGCGGGGGATGAGAACTGACCTATCAGCAGGGAACAGGTGGTCCTGGGTGGGAATTCTGGTTCATCCCTTACTATGTGACATAGACTTGTTAGCAGACTCAGGGTTTTCATGGGGACTTGGGTCATTGAATGAGATGATGCATGTTGCATACTGAGCCTGTGCTTGGAGCATCGCGTAAGCTTCATAAATATCAGCTCCCAGCCGGGCTCGGTGGCTCAGCCTGTAATCCCGTGCTTTGGGAGGCTGAGGTGAGTGGATTGCCTGGGCCCGCGGGCTCGAGACCCGCCCGGGCAACCTGGCAAGACCTCATCTCTACCATAAATCAAAAATTAGCCGGGCGTGGTCGCGCATGCCTGTAGTTTCAGCTACTTGGAAGGCTGAGGCGGAAGGATCGCCGGAGCCCAGCAGGTCGAGGCTGCAGTGACCAGGAGCGGCCATGCACTCCAGTCTGGGCGACAGAGTGAGACTCCAACTCAAAAAAAAAGAATAACAAAATATCAGCTCCCCATCTCTCCTTTCATGGGAACTGGGGGCACAGAAGAACTGATCATGAGGAAGAGGTCAAGAGCTCAGTATCAGAATCAGGGATCTGGGAGTACTGTCTGCTTCCTTAGGGGTCTACCATCTGCTTCTTTGGGGATCTGCTCCCCAAGTCCAGGCCAGGCACCAGGACCGTGAGAGCAGGCACCCAGGGTTGTCTCTGAACAGACACGGAGCCCATTTCACCAACTGCCACTTCTCTCCTGCTCCCCTTTGCTCACTGCCACCTCCCTCACCCTCCTCACTCCATAGATGTCACTCATTATCTTCCAAGCACCTGGATTGATTTCTTGGCCTCCAACCTTGCTTCTGCTGGATGCCGGGCCCTGAATGTCTGCACGGAGCCAGGAAGGCAGCTCCTTCAGGCCTTGGCCTGACCTGGGAGTGGGGGTTGGCAGCAACGATGAGACCTTGAGCCAGTCGCCTGGGGCTCCCTGCATTCCCTCGGACTGAGTTAGGCTGGGGCCCAGCTCCTGGGGTGGAGCTGTACACAGGGGTGGGGCCGAGAGGCCCTGCGGCCAGGACTGGGAGCAGGGCCAGCCGTTACTGCTCTGGGTGGACACACCTCGCGGTTTTTCTCAGTGCCTCGGGTTATTACGCTTCAGGTTGTCTCCATGTGCAGTTCAGCCATGAGTCTGTGTTTGTTTTGTCGTAGTTGTGACATCTACTGAGTGCTTTCCTTTGTGTCTAGCCTTTTCTAAATGCTGGCTTAATCCTGAAACAACCGCAGATAGATACTGTTCTTGTCTCCATTGTACAGAGGGGAAAACTGAGGCGCAAAGAGGTTAAGCCCGTGCCCAGTCACTAACTAGTACGGAGTCATGTTCGCCTTTGCACTTGAACTCCGTGAACAATGCCAGGGCTTGAGACGTGTTTGTTAAGCTGGACTGAATTAGTGACCAACCCTGCTTTGTGTGGTGTGTCCCCACTCTTGCCTGCCAGGGCCTCTATTTTGAGAGCGGTGATTCAAGATCAGCGGTGCAGACCCTACTTCTGAGGCAGACGAGAGGCTGCATTGCCATCCGGCACCCAGCACCTTGAGTTGGGGTGGTCTGTGCTGGGTTCGGACCCCAGCGCTGACCCCAAGGTGCTGGCCAGGCTCTGGGGTGGGGGCGGGTCTGGGGTGCGCCTCTCACCTGCCTGACCCGGGAGGCGTTCTGCTCTGGTACCATTCCACTTGGCAGGAACAGCAAAGCTGTGCATTTCTTGCTGGGATGGGTCAGGTTCAAGCCCCAGGAGTAAGACATCGGTTATAAAAAGATTTGGCAAACAAACCCATTCCATCGCTGCAGGATTCGTGACATTCTTGATCGAACTGTCCTGTTGCTACATGCCGGGGAGTTAGGGGGCGTTTCCGTCTTGTTAGGGATGTTGCTACCTTTTTTCATCTATTTTAATCTGCTGGGAATGTGGATGGACAACCAGTAAACTGTTGCCGATTCCACCTTCACTGAGTTCTTAGCTAACCGCCACCGCCACTGTCCTCACACATGAAAGGGCGCTGGGTGTGCCCGCAGCCCACCGACAGCCGCCCTGAGGATGGAGCCTGGGCTCTGGGAGCAGAGGGCTTTCATTGGAAACCCAGCTCCAACACGACACACCTGTGTGTCCTGGTTGTCTAGGGCGCCCTAACAAAGAACCACAAAGTGGGTGTTTAGGACCACAGTTCTGGAGGCTGCAAGTCTGAGATCAAAGGATCAGGAAGGCCAAGGGCCATGCTCTCCCTGCGGGCTCTAGGGGAGGATTCTTCCTTGTCTCTTTTAGCTCCTGGTGTTACCGGCAACCCTTGGCTTGTAGACACGTCCCTCCTGTCACTGGCCACCTGCTCCCTATGTCTTCACCTCAGCTTCCCTCTGTGCAGGTGTGTCCCTGTGTCCATTCTCCTCCTTTCACTAAGGACATCAGTTTTGCTGGGCCCACCCTCATGACTTCATTTTAACTTGATTACCTGTGTAAGGACCCTATCTCCAAATAAGGTCACATTCTGAGGTTCTGGGGGTTAGGACTTCAGCATATGTGTTTTGAGTGAACAAAATCCAATCCATAACACTTTGACAAGTTATTTAATGTCTACACACCTCGGTTTCTTTAGCTGCTAATGCACCCTGATACTGACCTCCTAGGGTTGTCAGGATGATTAAGTAAGCTGCTGTGAGCCGGGCTCCGTGGCTTAGCCTGTAATCCCGCGCCTTGGGAGGCTGAGGTGAGTGGATTGCCTGAGCCCGCGGGTTTGAGACCCGCCTGGGCAACTTGGTGAGACCTCATCTTTACAATAAATAGATAAAAAAACTAGCCCAGTGTGGTAGCGTGCGCCTGTAGTTCCAGCTACTTGGAAGGCTGAGGCGGAAGGATCACCGGAGTCCAGCAGGTCGAGGCTGCAGTGGCCGGAAGCGGCCACTGCACTCCAGTCTGGGCAACAGAGTGAGACTCCAACTAAAAAAAAAAAAAAAAACAACAACAAAAAACCTACCACCTATGGGCTGAGGTTTGGGACCTGAGTTCCCTGGATAATGGTTGTAGATGGTCCTTGGTCTTGGAAAGTGAGAGCCCGAATATATAAATGGACAATGGCCAGGACACATATAAAAATAGAACTCTGACCCATAATCTGCAACCACTAGCCCAGGAAACCAACCTGTCATCCACAGTCACCAGCCCAAGAAGTGAGCCTGCTCTAAGTCGGATTTGTAGGAAGTCAGAGTACTTCTCTGGCAACCAGTTCAGGACACCCAGTGATAACCCTTGAAACAGTGGGCCCACATGGCCAGCGCTTGGTCAGTAACTGACAGCTGCCCAAATTTTTGTTCCTGCTTCCATCTTAGAGCCAATCAGAGAAAGGCAAACATGCTCCTCCAACCAATCACACAGGTTGCCCCTGTAGGGGCGCTGATGGAAAGCGTCCCCTCTGACTTCTGAGGGTTCTCTGAAAATGAACTGACAATAAGCAGATTAATAGGAGAAAAAGGCTTATCATTTGATCTGATGTGCACAGGCATAGGGGAATTGCAGGAGGATGATTACCCAATGACTCAACCAGTTCCAGGTACTCATATATTCTTCTTCACAGGGGAAGGGGAGATGAAGGAAATGTAGCCCTTTTGAGGGGTGGTAAGTGATTTTCGGGGATGGGGAGTAAATGGGCCCAATGCTCAGACAATGGTCACTCAGTAATTCTCCTTGGGAAATGAATGGGACAGGAGAACAGAAAATCACTGTGACAAAGTTCACCGGGGCTTTAGGCAGGGTGTTTAATTTTCAGTCTTTTCCTCTGTGATGGGAATTTTAATCTTCCCTGGTTAATGAAATCTCAGGAAAGGCGATTGTATGCCCCCTTGGTGGGTCTGGCTTCCAGGTAGATAAGGGAACTTCAGAGAACAGCCTACTTCTGAGCTTTGGGAAAGACAGAATGTAGGACAGGAAGATCATTGTGACCTTGAGCCTTGAGGCTGCTTCTTTAAGTCAGCATGTCAAGGTGCCATCTTTTGGGGTATTGTTCTCTGAACCCCGGAATGCTATTGGCCCATCAGCGCTCCCTCACGCCAACAGCCTCCAGTCAGGGCACACCTGAGCCTTCCCTGTTTTCCACCGTGGGGTTTTCCTGCTCCTCTGCTGGCCTTTGAGTCTTTGCCAAGTGCAAGTGATAGAAGCCTACTCCCTTGCCCTAGCAAGCTCAGAGCAGACAGCTTTTGTTTGTTCTCCTTTGGGTGGACTTCATTATATTTCCACAAATATAATGGGTCTGATCTGTGAAGAAACCTAGGTATAAAATGAACAGGGCCTGACTCACCCACTCCTGGAGTGACAGGAAGGAGAAAGGAGGCGGGGGCTGAGGGGACCAAGCCTTGGGGATGATTTTAGTAGTTCCACTTTAGGCCTGAAGTCAAGGAGAAGAGAATCTCCACAGGAAATTCTGAGTCCTGACTGCCGCTTTGGATCTTGGAAGGCTCCCAAGAGTGGGGCTGCCTGAAAGCCAACTGCTGAGCCGAGGGGTCCCTGGAACCTGGCAAACAGGCCTTTGCAGCAGCCCTCAGTGGTCCCACTCAAATGCAGAGGGGCTGGGACCAGGCGGAGGAGACCCAGGCCCAGAAGCAGCTGGGAAAAACCAGCCAGGTGTGGATGGTGTTCCGGGGGCTGGTGATAGACTCTATTAACTTAAAAATTACTGTGACATAATTTTAGACCTAGAGAAGAGTTGCAAGGATGGTAAACAGAATTTCCACGTTGTTGATTCAGAGTCCCCAAACGTTCATATTTTATTACATTTACTTTCCCCTTCTCCACCTCTATCCTCCGTGTGTGTGTATGTGTGCATTTGTATTTTTTTTCTTAAATCATTTGAAGGTATGGTTAGGCATGACCTAACTTGAATACTTTAGGATGTATCTTCCAAGACGAGGGAGATACATATAACTGCAACACAATGATCAACATCAGGTAATTAACATGATACTAATATATAAACCTTACAGAGAGTTTTCCTGTTTGTCCCAATAATGCCTTTTCCAGCAAAAGAGAATCCAAGATCATTTGTTGCATTTGGTTGTCATCTGTCTTTATTCTCTTGTCATCTGGAACAAGTTACAGTTTTTGTTTGTAGTTCATGGTGTTGACATTTTTGAAGCGTGCAGGATGATATTGACACTTTTTTAAAAATCAGGGCCCCACTCTGGAGTGCAGTGGCAGGATCATGGTTCACCAGAGCCTCGGCCTTCTGGGCTCAGGTGGTCCTTCTGCCTCAGTCTCCTGAGTAGCTGGGACTACAGGAATGCACCACCAAGCCTGGATAATTATTTAGATTTTTTTTTTTTTTGTAGAGACACGGTCTCGCTATGTTGCCCAGACTGGACTTGAACTCAGGCCAAAGGG
>CAUYQG010044728.1:0-12746 GCA_963574415.1 Tarsius wallacei | reverse complement strand
AAATCAAAAATTAGCCGGGCGTGGTAGCACGCGCCTGTAGTTCCAGCTACTTGGAAGACTGAGGCGGAAGGCTCGCCGGAGCCCAGCAGGTCGAGGCTGCGGTGGCCGGGAGCGGCTACTGCACTCCAGTCTGGGAGACAGAGTGAGACTCCAACTCAAAAAAAAAAAAAAAAAAAAAACTAGCAATGTCTTCCTTTTGGCACTAGGGGGAGGTGTTGCCCAGTTCCTAAAGTCGTGAGCTCTGTCAAGTCTAGCGCCAGCTCTGTTTATGATAATTGATCAGCCAGAATCAATCTTCCTTCTGTCTCTCCAGCCTTGCACAACATTCAGTACCTTTTTGTCACAAAAATGTATGTGTCTTTCAAAAAAAGTACTCAACACTTACTCAGCACTTGGGTACCCAAGTAATTCTTTTTTTTTTTTTAATGAGTTGGAGTCTCACTCTGTCACCCAGACTGGAGTGCAGTGACCGCTTCCAGCCACTGCAGCCTCGACCTGCTGGGCTCTGGCGATCCTTCCGCCTCAGCCTTCCAAGTAGTTGGAACTACAGGCGTGCACTACCACACCTGGCTAATTTTTTATTTATTGTAGAGATGAGGTCTCGCCAAGTTGCCCAGGCGGGTCTCAAACTTGCAGGCTCAGGCAATCCACTCACCTCGGCCTCCCAAAGCACTGGGATTACAGGCTGAGCCACCGAGCCCAGCCCCAGGTAATTCTTAAGTCTTGTTGCCGAGGCTTCTGAAGCTGAAATAAGAAACTGAAGAGGGAGATAAGCTTCATTTTCCTGAGGTTCAGGGAAATAAGGGTGACTGACCAAGGAGACAGAAGTCCTGGATTCTGGTCCTTTTTCAAATACTAATTTACTCTACGACCTTGTACAGCTGAGTTCTCTAAGCATTAGGCTCTAATTCTGAGAGAGAGGGCACCTGTTATGGGATGTAGTTTCTTCTGCCCATTTTATGCTAGTGTACAGATGGATACATGCCTGTCTTCTGTATGTTGGGAATAAATATCACACACTTTTGTGGTGTGAGTAGTGGGACCTACCCTTTGAAAGTCTATCCGTGGAGATTTGGTTTTTCATTACAAACTTTATTAATTTTTTTTTTTTTTTGAGTCAGAGTCTCACTCTGTCGTCCAGACTGGAGTACAGTGGCACACTCATGGCCACCGCAGCCTCAAACTGCTAGGCTTAGGCGATCCTTCCACCTCAGCCTTCCAAGTAGCTGGAACCACAGGCTTGTGCCACCACTCCTGGCTAATTTTTTGATTTATTGGAGAGCGAGGTCTCACCAAGTTGCCCAGGCTGGTCTCGAACCCCTGGGCTCAGGCAATCCTCTAGCCTCAGACACCCAAAGTGCTGGGATTATAGGTGTGAGTCACTGCACCTGCCTGCCTTTATTAAAATGAAGTTACCTGTTAAGGATAACTAACTGAACTTTTACAATTTATACCATTTTAGATTTTTGTTCTAATGCCACAGTTCAGAGGCAACAAAATGACAAAGTACATTTTAACAAATTTATTTTTAATTGATGAATCATAATTGTACGTGTTTATGGGGTACATAGTAATGTTTCAATACAGTGATTAGATGAGAGTATTTACCATATCTATCATCTCAAGCATTTATTATTTCTTTGTGTTGGGAACATTCAATATCCTCCTAGCTATTTGAAACTATATGTTATTGTTAACTATATTGTCTTCCTATCGTGATATAGGACACTAGAACTTATTCTTCCTATCTAGCTGTCATTTTGTATCAGTCTGGAGTACTGGGTGCCCCCGAGAAGAATGGGTGAGAAAAGACAGGATGCTGTAGTAGAGTGCTTGAGGCAGCCAGAAATGCCTAGGGAGGCGATGCCAAGAGGGAAGAGAATTGCCCAGCAGCTGGCAGAAGACTGGAAAGCTTTGCCGACTTTTGCTGTAGGTGATCAGAGTAATAGACTCTTAATAACTGAGTAGAATAATAATTTAGTTATTTCTTGGAATTGATAGATTTCTAGGAAAAGACTTTTTGATAGCATTGCTTTGTTTCATAAACCATAAATAATTGGCATTGAAAACAGGAGTTAAAAAAATATATATATATATATGTATGTATATATATATATTTTTTTTAATACAGTTCTTCTGGATAGTCAGTTTTAATTTAAAAAAATATTTTGTTGCCCTAATACTACTTCTCCTTGCTTTTTCAATGGACTTTTGCTCATTAAAAAAGTGATTGTAGCTGGGCTCAGTGGCTCAGCCTGTAATCCCGTGCTTTGGGAGGCTAAGATGAGTGGATTGCCTGAGCCCGCAGGTTCGAGACCCACCTGGGCAACTTGGCAAGACCTCATCTCTACAATAAATAAAAAAATCAGCTGGGCATGGTAGCACGTGCCTGTAATTCCGGCTACTCAGAAGGCTGAGGCGGAAGGATTGCCAGAGCCCAGCAGGTCGAAGCTGCAGTGGCCGGGAGCGGCCACTGCACTCCAGTCTGGGCGACAGAGTGAGACTCCAACTCAAAAAAAAAAGTGATTGTTTCTTACTGTGTATGCCTTTGATTGCTCAGTTTTCAGAGTTTTGGAATTTAGCACTTTGTTTAATATGATAAGTCATTCATATACCACACTGTGAGTTAAGGATGATGTTAGTTAATTCACAAAAAAGATATACTTATATTTGAACAGTGCCCCATGTCACTTTAAACCATTTAAAGTGGTTTTGCTTGGTAACTGAGCAAGTTTAAATATGACTTGATTTTTTTAAGTAGTTTTGAATCCCATTTGGGATTTTTCAGGTGGATTTTTGTAAATTAACAGTAGCAACTTTGAAAATAGATACTATTGTCTGTCTTTTGGTTTCTTAAATGGTTAAATCTTAACCAAAAGGCTGATATTGATTACTTCACATTGCCTTCTTATTTATTTCTTATATTTTTTCATTGGGCAAGTTCAATGATTGTTCTGGATTTCAGGAAAGTTCTGATCAGTACAAGAAGAACATCCAACCAGGCTTAAGCAATATTTTATTTTTATTTTTTCAGTGATTGCCTTCATGTTGTGGACCCCATGCCTGTGCGGGGGCCTGACGTAGAAGCATACTGTCTACGCTGTGAATGCAAATATGAGGAAAGAAGCTCTGTCACAATCAAGGTAAAAATATACACAAGAGATATAGATATCTTTTCTGCTTCTAGATGGTCTCTAGACAAGACAGAAGATTTTGGACCCTCGCCCCAAAAGGAATAATGGGCCTATTCTTTGCCTGCCTCATGGAGATGTTTTGTGGATTAATTCAGTTATGTTAGATAGATATGTGAAATGGCACAAAAATGCCCTATGTGTAATTAGCATATTCCAGAAAGTTATCCTAGCTTCTCTGTGGGCTGTGTGCACTAAAGGCTAGTGAGAGAGCAGCATGTTTAAGCCCTCCTCTCCCTGCCTTCCCAAACCTTTGAAAAATTTATATATATACATATATGTGTGGTGTCCAAAGAGGTGCGTGTGTGTGTGTGTGTGTGTGTGTGTGTGTGTGTGTGTGTGTATATATTTTTTTTTTTTTTTTGAGTTGGAGTCTCACTCTGTCGCCTAGACTAGAGTGCAGTGGCCGCTCCCGGCCACCGCAGCCTCGACCTGCTGGGCTCTGGCGATCCTTCTGCCTCAGCCTTCCAAGTAGCTGGAACTACAGGCGCGCACTACCACACGCGGCTAATTTTTTGATTTATTGTAGAGATGAGGTCTCACCAAGTTGCCCAGGCGGGTCTCAAACCCGCAGGCTCAGGCAATCCACTCACCTCAGCCTCCCAAGGCGCGGGATTACAGGCTGAGCCACTGAGCCCAGCTACAAGTATATATTATATGAGTGTATTTATATATAGCAGCTATTCTAGAAACATCAGTTCTGGATTTTAAGATGTCTCTTCTTCATTTCCTGTAGGAAATGGAATGTAGATGACTCTTATCACCATTTGGATCTCTGAGAATTCAATTACTTTATCATGGTGGCTAATGGTTCTTCTTCCAATTTTTTTTTTCATGGTGCTTCCCATTCCTTTCCCCCCAAAAAAAGCCTTGTGGAGAATCTGAATCTGGGGTAGCCAGTTCTAATAGTCACAAAGATGTCTGCTGTGATTGACTCTGTGGGAGTGTTCCTGTTCCAGCAGGGTGCTATGCTATAGAGAAATCCTTACTGGACTATTTTTTTTTAAGTGTACAATTTATGTACCCTAAAAATCACTCATTGTAAGTATTCATTCTACAAATTTTAGTACGTTTAAAACAACTTGTTGAAACAACTTTTAAAACATTCCTCTCAGCCGGGCGCAGTGGCTCATGCCTATAATCCCAGCACTTTGGGAGGCGAGAGGACTGCCTGAGCCCAGGGGTTCGAGACCAGTCTGAGCAACATGGTGAGACCTCATCCTACAATAAAGCAAAAATTTAGTCGGGCATGGTGGTGCATACCTGTAGTCCTAGCTATTTGGAAGGCTGAGGCAGAAGGATCACCTGAGTCCGGCAAGTCAAGGCTGCAGTGGCTGTGAGCGTGCCACTGCACTCCAGCCTGGGTGACAGAGTGAGACTCCAACTAAAAAAAAAAAAAAAAAAAATTCCTCTCACTCCAGAAAGATCCAAGATCCCTCATGCCATTTACAGTTAATCCCCATTCCCACCCCCGGCCCCGGACAATCACTCTTCTACTTTATGTCTCTACATATCTAGACATTTCATATTTGGAATCATACCGTATGTGGTCTTCTGTGACTGATTTATTTCAGTTAATATAATGTTTTTGATGTTTATCTAAGTGGTAGCATGCACTTCATTCCTTTTTATTTCTGAGTAGTATTTCATTATATGACCATTCATCAGTTGATGAACATGTGGATTACTCCTGGATTTCTACTATTATTAATAATTCTGTCATGAATATCTACACATATGTATATGTTTTCCTTTCTCTTGGATAAATTCCTCAGCCTGGTAAGTTTATGTTTAACTTTTTAAGAGACTTCCACGTTGTTTCCTAAGTGGTACCATTTCATTCCCATAAGCAGCACATGAAGGAGGGCTCAGTTTCTCCACATCATTGACAGCCATTTTATTGTAGTCATTCTAATGGGTGTGTCACACTGTACTTTTTGTTCTTACAGGAACTAAGGTCTCAAGAAAGTCACTAACCCAGAAAGTACTTTGTCTATCTAAATTGATATAAGAGAGTATTCTGTTGAATTACTTTTGCTGTTGGGGTTTCTTTAAGTTGTTTTGGCAGCAGTACTGCTGAATCTAGGACACTGTGTTCAGCTGAAAAAAGGAAACTGCTGTACTAGCAGTGGTGACAAGTGGTTAGCAGTAGCTAAAGGTGGAATTTTGAAGACTTGCAAAAAGATCCCAAGAGATTCCTCTTTTTTCTTCAGTAATATTTTGGTGAAGAGTTTAGTTTGTTTCTTATGTTGCTATCTGGTTTGTATAGAAATCCTCTGTGCTTAGCAGATACATCAGTCTGCTTTACTGTTGTCATACAAAATTCTGATTTCTTAGCTTGAACAGAGATGTAACTTATTTTCAATTTCCTTTAGGTTACCATCATAATTTATCTCTCCATTTTGGGCCTTCTGCTTCTGTACATGGTGTATCTTACTCTGGTTGAGCCCATACTGAAGAGGCGCCTCTTTGGACACTCACAGTTGATACAGAGCGATGATGATGTCGGGGTAAGTTCTCAGCCTACCCTCGCTGCTCATGGCCATCTCTGTCAGCACCTGATGTGAAGTGCAGATGAAAAACCATCACACACAGACATTCACCTGCTGAAGCATATCCTCAACTAGAGTAGCTAAAGATAGTTCTAACTTTCATATAGATCTCTTCATGGGGAAATCACTCTATAGAGCCATGGTGGTGGTGGTTTAAGCTGAAGATCCTTGGTAAGCTGCTTTGCAAGGCTTTGCCTTCAGAATCAAGGACACGATTTTCATTGCCTTTCCCCATTTATATTGAGAAAAGTGTCTGAGATAGTTTTCTTCCCAGGCTCCTGCCTGAAACACCTTTCCTGTCAGTATCACCATGTATTTTAGAAGACAAAGAGGTTTTAGTGAAGGAAAGTGTGAAGATTATGACATTCTTTTCTTAATGTAGTACAACTTGATAACTTGCTGATGTTTCATATTTCTTTTGTTTCCTACTGCTTAAAAAAAAAAATCTGTGGCTGGGCACTGTGGCTCACACCTATAATCCCAGCACTTTGGGAGGCTGAGGTGAGAGGATTGCCTGAGTCCATGGGTTCGAGACCAGCCCGGGCATCTTGGCGAGACCTCATCTCTACAATAAATCAAAAAATTAGCTGGGCGTGGTGGCGCATGCCTGTAGTTCCAGCTACTTGGAAGGCTGAGGTGGAAGGATCGCCAGAGCCCAGCAGGTCAAGGCTGAGGTGGCCATGAGCATGCCACTGCACTCCAGCCTGTGGGACAGAATGAGACTCCAACTCAAAAAAAAAAAAAATCTGTGATCTTTAACTCTAGAGAAAAATAAAACCATCACTCCATATTCTCTTCCTATATTTAAAACACATTTTTATTTGTACATATAGTTGGCATAAACAGTGTATAAATTGTTTCATAGTCTCCTTTTTGTTTTAATTCAACTTTATTCAAAGTGTCCAGAAATTGACATAGTCCACAAGCTTTTTATTCAGTATAGCTTAGATAATTATGTTTTTTGTTTTATTATTATCCTGTTTGGGGCTGTTTCTGAATTTTTCATTATTTCATTATTAGATTTAATTTTGTTTTTAGAAATGACTTTTTCTTTTGGATTATTTTATTGGACTATGTTCCTTAAAATAGATAAAATTCAGTACTTTATAGTTTTAAGAATCAATTGCAAAAGTCAAACTGAGAGTGAGCCCTTGCCAACCATAGCCAAAATTCCTTTCACTCTAGAATGGCTATGGTCCTGTTAGTAAAAGACAGGAAAGGGCATCCTGCTCTGACTGGATGCCCTGGGTTATAACTGCAAACAAAGCCTACTTTTTGATCAATGTACTGTTGTTTCATGAACATTGATTACAAATTCTGAATTTACTTGGGCAAGATTTAATTTTTTTAGTCAGGAACTTTCCTAAAAACACCTCTGTTTGCCTCTTTCCCTTGATTCTTTTTTTAATTCAACCAAAACATAATGAGTTAACTTTTCTATATCAGGTACTGTACTGGGTAGGAATAAAGACACAAATAAAATAGAAACAGACATGCAAAAGAAATGACTGGCCAGGCACAGTGGTTCACACTAGTAATCCCAGCACTTTGGGAGGCTGAGAAAGAACAATCACATGAGGCCAGGAGTTCGAGACTAGCCTGGGAAATAGCAAGACCCCATCTCTTCAAAAAATGTTTTTAAAAATTAGCCAGGCATGATGGCATATACCTGTATTCCTAGCTATTTGAGAGGCTGAGGCAGGAGGATCACTTGAGCCCAAGAACTTGAGGTTACAGTGAGCCGCCATGATCTCGCCATTGTACTCTAGCCTGGACACCAGAGCAAGACCATGTATCTTTAAAAAAAAAAAGAACAAAAGAAAGAAATGACTAAAAGTTTTCCCCTTTATTTTTACTCAAGTAAGAAACATGTTTATTTTAAAAGAATTCTTAGAAGGGGACTGATAGGCTAGGAGAAAAAATAAGACTGTAGATCTAATGTGGTCAAAAATCAAGCAGGGCACGGTGGCTCACACCTGTAATCCTAGCACTTTGGGAGGCTAGGGTGAGAGGATTGCTTGAGCCCAGGGTTTGAGACCAGCCTGGGCAACTTGGTGAGACCTCGTCTCTGCAATAAACCAAAGAATTAGCCAGGTGTAGTTCCAGCTATTTGGAAGGCTGAGGCAGAAGGATCGCCTGATCCTAGCAAGTCGAGGCTGCGGTGGCCATGAGTGTGCCACTGCACGCCAGCCTGGGCAACAGAGTGAGATCTGACTCAAGAAAAAAAAGCAAAAACAACAAGAAAATCAGACATGGTGAGGCCTGTGGTGAGAGAACTAGAAGGATAGGAGGTTGTGTCTCCTGTCCAGGAGCATTAGAGTCTCAATTACTGCTAACATTGCTAATTTTCATCAACATATTCAGGGTTTCTCAACCTTGACATTGTAGACATTTGGGATTGAGTATTCTCTGTTCTAGGAGACCGTCCTGTTCGATGTAAGATATTTAGTAGCATCCCTTACCTCTCTCCACTGGATACCAGTAGCAGCCCTCCTCCATCCAAGTCATGGCAATAAAAAATGTCCACAGACATTGCCAAATGTCCCTGGGGAGGGGCAAAGTAGTAGTTCTCAACTAGTGACATATGGAAATGTTGTGTCTCAAAGGCCACATAAACCATTTTCATTATGGACACGTAGGTCTGACTTAAACTACATCTTTTACAGCATTAAATATTTGATCCTGATTTAAGTAGACAATATTATACACAAAACATAAAAGAAATGGGTGTACAGATGTACAGATGAAAACATGTAGGGTAGGCATTTTATTGGTGGGGTCACATGCTTAGTAACTTTTGCTCAGCAGTGATTGATTCTGCCTGCAGGTTGATCATTTGGGAAAGTTGTCACCGACAGTCCTGGCTGACTCTTGGTTATCTGTTAAACTGATTCTGGGGAGAGAGAGGCTGTCTGACCAGAGCTGTGAATTTATAGTAACACCTCTGTATAAAAAGAAGTTAAATTAAACTTCCTACAATTGGCCTAGTACAGTGGGTTATGCCTATAATCTCAGCAGTTTGGGAGGCCGGGGCCGGAGGATTGCTTGAGGCAGGAATTCAATATCATCTAGGTGTCATAGCGAGATTCCATTTCTACAAAAAAACTTTAAAAATTAGCCAGTATGGTGGCACTCGCTTGTAGTTCTAGCTACTTGGTAGGCTGAGGCAGGAGAATCATGTGAGCCTAGGAGTTCAAGGCTGCAGTGAGCCATAATTGTGCCTGCATTCCAGCCTGGCCAACAGAGCGAGACCTTGTCTCTAAAAAACAAAATTAAAATTAAAAATTAAAATAAATTCCTACAGTTGTTGCTTATCCAAGATGTGGGTTTTTCACTGTTTTATGTACTTTAAAAAATACTTTTGTTAAATTCTCAGTTTTCATTTTTTCCACTTTTGTTCAGTGTAGACATTTTAAATAAAATAAAAGTTAGTACAAATAGTTAAGAAGCTCACTGCCAGTAGTCACAATATTTACTGTATTATATACCCATGACACATCATCACTATTATCAAAGCATTACATTAAAACATGTTTTGTATTTATTGTAACTTTATCAGGTGTAAAAAGAACAAATATATAAGAAGGGTAAATCTCTCTTTGCCTTCTCCCAGCATCCGTGACCATGAGTAGCTAGTTCAATCTTGTTCTGATAGGTGGAGAACAGGCCAAAAGGATTAACTGACTTGTTTAGTCTTTTGAATTTGTTCCTTAAGAAGACTTTTCTCCCCCACCTTGAAGGGTAGAATACAGGACTATGAAACTGAGAGGTGCCCTGCTGATAAAATACATCTTTCTTCCCTGTATTGTTTGTATCACAACAAACCAATGGTGGTAATATTTTTCCCTCTTGACTCAGAGGATAATATTTTATATACAAGTTCAATGAAGCACCATACTCCTGTAGTGTCATTTTAATCTGCCTGACCAAAATTTGTGTTTTGAGAAGATTTAACACTAAGTCAAGGTTAAGCAAACTGAGTTTTAGTGTTTGCACTAATTTGTTAAATTACGTTGGGTCAGTTTATTTCCTTAAGGGAAATCAAGTAATCCTACAAAACTTTAGCCTTCCTCCTTTTTTTTTCTGAGTTGGGGGTCTCTGTCACCCAGGTTGGAGTGCAATGGCACCACCACGGCTTATCGTAGCCTCAACCTCCCAGGCTCAGGGTATCCTTCCACCTTAACCTCCCGAGTAACTGAGACTATAGGCACACGCCACCACACCCTACTAATCTTGTATTTATTTTTTGTAGAAACAAGGTCTTGCTATGTTGCCTAGACTGGTCTCAAACTCCTGGGCTTAAGCAATCTTCTCGCTCTGGCCTCCCAAAGTGTTGGGATTACAGGCACCTTTTTAAAGTGTTTTTTCTTACACCTTTGAAACATTTTAAGGCCAAGCACAGTGGCTCACGCCTGTAATCCAAGCACTTTGGGTGGCCGAGACAAGAGGATTGCCTGAGCCCAGGGGTTCTAGACCAGCCTGGGCATCTTGGTGAGACTGTGTCTCTACAATAAATCAAGAAAAATTAGCCAGGCCTGATGGCACATGCCTGTAGTTCCAGCTACTTGAAAGGCTGAGGTGTGAAAAGATTGCCTGAGTCTGGCAGGTCGAGGCTGCGGTGGTCGTGAGCATGCCACTGCACTCCTACCTGGATGACAGAGTGAGACACCAACTCAAAAAAAAAAAAAGAAAAAGAAAAACGCTTTGAACTTCATGCATTTTCTTTGTCATTTTTACTTGTAAGGTTAAAATTTTAAAAATAGGCCAGGCATACTAGGCGCAGTGACTCACACCTATAATCCCAGCACTTTGGGAGGTGGAGGCAAGAGAATTGTCTTAGCCCAGGGGTTCGAGACCAGCCTGGGCAACTTGGCAAGACCTCGTCTCTACATAAATCAAAAAATTAGCTGGGCGTGGTGGCACACTCCTTTATTTCCAGCTACTTGGAAGGCTGAGGCAGAAGGATCACCTGAGCCCAGCAGATCGAGGCTGCGGTGGTCATGAGCATGCCACTGCACACCAGCCTGGGTGACAGAGTGAAACTCCTACTCAAAAAATGAATAAATAAAAATAAAAATAGGAGCTGGGCTCGGTGTCTCAGCCTGTAATCCCTCGCTTGGGGAGGCTGAGGTGAGTGGATTGCCTGAGCCCGTGGGTTCGAGACCCGCCTGGGCAACTTGGCGAGACCTCATCTCTACAATAAGTCAAACAATTAGCTGGGCGTGGTAGCGCGTGCCTGTAGTTCCAGCTACTTGGAAGGCTGCGGCGGAAGGATCACCGGAGCCCAGCAGGTCGAGGCTGTGGTGGCCGGGAGCGGCCACAGCACTCCAGTCTGGGCGACAGAGACTCCAACTCAATCAATCAATCAATCAATCAATCAGTAAACACACACACACATACATACATACATACATTTTAAAAAATAGGCCAGGCATGGTGGCTCATACCTGTAATTCCAGCACTTTGGGAAGCTGAGGCAGGAGGATCGCTTAAGGCTAGGAATTTTAGACCTGCCTGGGCAACATAGGAAGACCCTGTCTCTATTTTTAAAAAGAAAGAGAGACAGAGAGCGAAAGAAAGAGGGGCTGGGGAAGGAGGGAGAGAGGGAAGAAAGGAAGAAAGAATTGTAAAATAGCCTGTAGTAACAGCTCCTTGGGAGGCTGAGGCAGAAGGATCACCTGAGGCCAGGAGTTTGAGGCTTCGGTGAGCTATGATCATGGCCTGTGAATAACCTGACCCATGGCCTGCACTCCTGCCTGGGCAACATAGCTAGACCCCTGTTTCTTAAAAAATAAAAATTAAGTTAATGTCTAGCCTGTGCAATGTAGTGAGACCTTGTCTATTTAACAAAATTGTTTTTTAAATAAATTGGGTTTAGGGATTTGTACAAGCCATTGCCTTAATTAAGTAAAAAGTTCAGGGAATTTTGGTAAAGAAAGCAAGGAAAAATTCTTTATAGAAAACTCTTTGAAGTCTTTCAAATACAGACATTGTGTACATGTCTTACTATGAAACAAGGCGGGTGTTCTAATACCATACAGTTACAGTTATATATATAGTTCTGTGGTTGTGTATAGCTTTCCATAGCATGCTGACTCCTGCCCTGGGCATATAGTAAAGCTTTTTCAAACATGCACAGCAAAACAATGTTTTTTCCTTTCTAGAGGCAAAATTTAGTTTATGAGGTACGACCTGTGACATGGATCTTAGGCTGGAACATTTTGAAGCTTTGCTAACATGGTATTTGGGAAAAAGAGATCAAGGAAAAGGCAAACAAAAGCAGTAAATTACTATTGAATGCTTCTTGTCATTTAGACAGCTGTGTTTATATATCTCATTCATAGATAGATCAGCATGGCAGTTTCCTATGTAATGACTACAAACATCCAGTTGCATTGCTTTACTTTGACCAGGATAGGTTGGTTTTCTACACAGACACCTGGGTAACCTTCAGTTGCCTCTTTCCTAAGGCAGCAACTTACATGGAAGCCACTGGGTGCTCAGCAAAGCAATGAAAGATTCAAGTCTTTGTGGAATAGTGATTATAAAGTACATAATTTCTTACCATCCTTGGTCATAGAGGGCAACCGTAGCATTGAGCTATGTCTCTTTTCATTACAGGTTGGGGAAAGGGGGAAATGAGAATGCATTTAGAAACTAGTCCATTTAGTCGAGGCATAGAGAGAGATTAAAACCAAACAAGACTCCATCAACTCACCTTCCAGGGTGAATGTGGCCCCAAGCTGACAAGTAAACAATTCTAATATATTGGAACCAGGAAATTAAAAGGCAGATCTTTCCTCTGCCAGGGGTTAGCTGCATAGTATTGAATCAAGCAAGAAAAGGCCCCACTTTCCATATCTGTTACATGGAGATATTGACATGAAAGTAGATTTTCTTTTTCTTACCAGTCATGGAAGACTTCTCTTTATCACAAATAACCACTGTCTTTGGCTTGGACTTCACTTCTCAAGGGAAATATCTTTGGAAGTACTGACCTATG
>CAUYQG010044727.1:0-20177 GCA_963574415.1 Tarsius wallacei | reverse complement strand
AGTTGCCCAGGCGGGTCTCGAACCTACGGGCTCAGGCAATCCACTCACCTCAGCCTCCCCAAGTGAGGCATTACAGGCTGAGCCACCGAGCCTGGCTGAAGGCTACATTTTAAGGCACTAGGGCTTAGGACTTCAATATCTGGATTTGTAGAGGGCACAGTTCAACATATAACTCAAGGCTATGAGAACCGGGTTATTAAAGAAATTGAGAAGTTAGTGATGAGAATGATGAGTGAGAAACAATGTGGTGACATGACATGAGTTGAGGCAAAGTGTAGAGAACAAGGATCTAGAGATGCAGCATGGGGAAGAAAGTCTGTTGCCATGGAGTGGGTATGTAAAAGAAAGAGTAATAATTATTGAGGGAAAACCAAGTTGACCTTACGTGCAGACTGAGAATGCAGAATTGGATTGTTATGAAAGGTGGCACATTGGCTAGACTGAGAGAATCAAGGGTGTCAGTGACAGTGAGATGGCACCAAAAGCATAGGTGAGAGAGCCAGCCCTGGCAACGCAGACAGGCTCAGGTGCTGCCTCTCTACTGGACACTTCCTCACTCGTCCTCATATTATTTACTTAGAATGACATTACACTTTATATCCTTTGATGCTTAGGAGGAAAAGGCCAAACTCTTCTCCAAAGGGCTTTGCAGTAGCAGTTTTCTCTGTTTAAAACATGATATTTGCATGGGTAGGTCATTAATGTCATCCATCTTCCAGCCTAAATGTCACCAGCTGGGAGAAGTCTTTCCTTCCAATGCAGTAAAAATGATTATCTGACTGATATATATCACATCACACCTTCTTTTAACTGTTTGCATAGAAGGTATCACTGTCTGAAAAATTTCTAATTTATTTATATGTATCTATTTCCCAACACTACAATAAAAGCTTGTGATGAATAGAAATGTTAACACTTGATCAATTCCATGTTCCCAACAACTAGACTAGTGACTGGCACAGGAAGCACTTTAAAAGTATTTGTTGAATGAAACATGATGTCCGCTTTGTTTACACTTGTGTTCCTAGCATGTAGCACAAATCCTTCCATATAGTAAATGCTCAATAAATAATTTTGAATGCATTAATAAATACTTAGATAAAAAATCAAATGTAATAACCTATTCAACAATTATCAGATTTGACATTGATTGAGAGATATGATAAAATTTTCCAGCTAAAAATTTTCAGAAAGAATGATTACTTACACCAAAATTCAGGACAATGCAGCAAGTGTGGTATACTGAAGAGTGGAGCCAAGAGAGTGTCCAATTCTAATACCCAGAACCTGGGATCAGATTCTCTTAGATGGTAAAAGGGATTTACCAAATGTGATTAAGTTAAGGATTTTGAGATGGGGAGATTGTCCTGGATTATTTGGGTGTGCCCAGTATAACCACCAGGGTCTTTATAAGAGGGAGGCAGAGGGGTCAGAGTTATGCAGAGGTGATATGGTGACAAAAGCAGAAGGAAGCAAGTCCCAGAGCAATTTGAAGATGCTATGCTAATGGCTTGGAGAAAGAAGCCACAAAGCTAAGGAATGTAGAAAGTCTCTAGAAACTGCAAATAACAAAGATATAGATTGTGCCGTGACATCTCCCCTAGTGTGTCCAGAAGGAGTGCTGTCCCACATAGCCATTTTAGATTCCTGACCTCCAGAACTACAAGAAAATGTGTGTATGTTTGTCATAATGTGTTTCTCATACACAAATATGTATATTTGTCATAATTTGTTATAGCAGCAACAGGACGCAGGTACAGTGGGTAAGGGGCAAGGATGGAGAGCTTAAACATTTGAAGAGATCTTTGGACAGTAAGTTTTTGTTTGCCACATTACTATGTTATGATATATAACTGAATATATATATATATATATATACACACATATCTGTGTGTATATTTTATATAGCTTTCCTATATGCTGCTTTATAGAATAAAGAGTCATTGCTATTACTTAATTCTTATGTCTTTGTATGTGAACTGACATTTTAAACCCAGAAATGGTTTACTTCCATAGTCTTATTAGAAGCATGATTGCCCTCTTTATTCACTACCCTTTAAACTATGCATAACTTTCTCTCACCAAAACGAGAATACTATAAATTAGGTGCTTAAATGCTGCCTCACAATAGACTAAAATTTAAGTCATTAAATGGCAATAGGAAAACAGTATTTTAGAACTCAGAGAAAATTTTTACATGTTTACTGCTTAAATTATGATCCACGGCTGTGCAGCAACAGCACTTGAGTACTTATTGGAAATTCAGACTCCTACCCCATGCTACCCCATGCAATCAGAATTTGCATTTTAATAACATCCCCAGGTAATTCATATGCACGGTAAATTTGGAAAAACACTGGTTTGTTTCATCCACTCAAATTTTGTTTTGTGGATAAGAACTTATTTTCTAATAAATTACAAGTCAGGATTAGAACAAGAATTAAAATCTCACACTTTACAACCAGGAGCTCTTTCCGCTACTTTTTTTTTTTTCTTTTTTAATCATTTTTTTCTTACTTAGAGAATAAATGACACAAATCTTTGATGTAAGCCTGAAAATATGCAGAGGTCATCACTGCTTTCAAGTCAATACAATCAAACATTTTATCTTATTACGTTTAAAATATCTAATCCTTAGAATGAAAACCACCAACTACTAATTTTATCTATCTATCATTTATTATTTTTATCTTTGAGTTGGAGTCTCACCCCATGGCCCAAGCTGGAGTGCAGTGGCACACTCATGGCCACCCCAGTGTCCACCTGCTGGGCTCCAGTGATCCTTCTGCTACAGGCTTCCGAGTATCCAGAATTACAGGCGTGCAGTACCACACCCAGCTAATTTTTTATTTATTGTGGCAACAAGATCTCACCAAGTTGCCCAGACTGGTCTCGACCTCGCGGATTCAGGCAATCCACTCACCTCGGCCTCCCAAAGTGCTGGGATTACTGGCTGAGTCACCTAGCCTGGCCAGCTACTAACTTTAATTGAACATTTAATCTTTAGTTATGAGGACTTCTTTAGGGATGTGGGTTCGGGCTGGAATACATGGTGTTCAATATGTATCATGTGTCATCTTAGTACATCAGTGATTTCAGTCTCTCATCTCTGGTATAATTGACTACAAGTATAGGTTTTTGGGAATCCACAAAAGTACTCATTCTCATTTTAAAGTGGTAGAGGAAATGACTATAAAAGAAGGAAAATGGTTCCATAAAGCTGAAGAAGTCAACAAGGTCCTGAATATTAACAAGGGATTTAACCTAAAAGTTCATTTAAAGTAAATAAGAGAAAACATGACAGAAAGGGCTGATTTATTAAAGGTATTAAGTTGTAAATTAAATTACACATATTCTGTTACTAATTTTGCTGATTTTTTAAAAAATCACAGAGGCACTGATTAAATTGTCTCGCAAAATATTACATAAAATTCCCAGGTATTTTATTTATAATAAATATTCCTCTTGAAAAGAAAGATAAGAAATAAAACTTTTCAGAAGTTTAATTAAATATCTGTGTTAAAATGTCAATCTAAATAGCTCCCTCTGCTCTATAATTATAATAAATCAACTTGTCATGTAGATGACACAAAACTCAAAATCAGAATACATGCTAGAAGAAAAAAATGACAATTTAAAAAGAACAATAACATAAGAAAAAACCATTTTATTTTAATTGTTGCTTTTATTAAAAAATATATTGTTATACTATATAAATTATCTATAAGGAAGATTATTTATTTATTTAAGCCAACTTAAAACTAATTCTAATCTATGACATTATGATTCACTGGTATTGGAAATACTTTGGTAATCTTAAAAAAGCACACAATATTTTTACAGTTTAAATTGACAATGATAAATTGGCTTTTTACTCTATGTTTCTCTGTTGATTTGTACAATCTGTCATTATATCCAGTGTAAGTCCTTAGAATCAAAATAAAAGTAATCATATATTATTATCAGGTTAAAATATTATTTTCTTTTTGTTTAAGTGATTTTTTAAAAAGCCATTACTTGTAAAATTCAAATAATAATACAATTAATTATAAATCACCAATGTGATTTCCCCCATAAAATAAAATCAAAGCAAAAGTGACTAGGTTGATTATGAGAACTTGAACTTTCTCCATTTTAGTATGAAAAATGAAAACAAATAATTTACAATTAATAGTTATACGAGAGTAGATCCACATGTAAACTAGTATTAATACAGAAAGAAAATAAATGGCTGATAAGTAGATGATTAATAAGCAGTCTTATATGAGTCAGATAAATGAATAGACAGACAGTTACATGCAAGATTTTTTTGGAAAAATTGTTATATAGACTATGAGATGTATATTAAGAATAGTGGTTAACCCGGTAAGTTCAGATGCAGTGTGAGGTACAGTAGGCTATGTCAGAATAAACAGGCCTTGGTTCCACTACTTACCAGCTTTCTAGATACACTAATATAACTGAGCTCCCAAAAGTCTTTGTTTTCTTTCCTGCTAAAAGGTACAGTTACATTAGCTCACTTCCCCCAGGTGAATTTGAATGAATCTGTTAATATTTAAGTAGTATTGCATCAAACCAAGCACAGACATGATATGAAAATAATGAGAATGAGTTTGAGTCATGTCTTGATTTCTCACATTATTACTGTTTGAGTATTATAAAGTTATCAGTATCACATATGTATAAAATATACATAGGTCTATATTTAATTTAGAGATAGCACAACTGAAGAAGAAAATTAATCAGGGTATCATGATATTTTGTACTGAATTTTTTTTTTTTAATATGTGGAGTACAATTCAGGATTAGGTATACAACTGGTCATCGTACAGGTAAAGTGGGACTCCCTTTGATTGCCACTTTACCAGATATGAGATCGGGTACCCTTATTGATGTTATGTGTCCCCTCACCCCCCGCAGATTCCAGCTACTGCCAATCCCTTTCTTATAGTATTATGTAAATGTTCAGTGTCAGTGTCCGCTTATGAGTGAAAACATGTAGTACTCAGTTCTTTGTTTCTGTGATGAATCACTGAATATTACAGACTCTGAATCCATCCAAATTGTTGTGAAGTCCATAATTTTGTTCTTCTTTATGGCTGTGTAATATTCCATAATGTATATGTACATTTCTTTTTCTTTCTTTTTTTTTGAGAAAGCAGGATTTATTAAGAGGACAGAAAAGTTCCCACAGTGGGGGGAACCCGAAGGGGTTGCCCACATTTTCTTTTTTATGCAGTACAATTTCAATAGGAAGTACAGTTGGTCTCATGTTTTTGCCATTGTGAATAGTACTGCAGTAAACATGCGTGTGCAGTTATCTTTTCGGTGAAGTGATTTCAGTTACTCCAGGTATATATTTTCCCAGAAGGGTGATTGCTGGGTCGTATGGAAGTTCAATTTTTAGTTATTTTAGGAATTGCCACACTGTTTTCTGTAGAGGCTGAACTAGTTTGCATTCCCACCAACAGTGTAGAAGTGGTCCCTTTTCTTGGCATCCTTGCCAGCATCTGTTGTTTTTTGTTTTATTAAGGATAGCCATTCTTATTGGAGGTAGGTGGTATCTCAGAGGGGTTTGATTTGCATTTCTCTGATGATTAGTGAGACTGAGAATTTTTTCATGTGTCTGTTGGCTGCTCGTATATGTTCCTTTGAGAAGTATTTATTCATGTCTTTTGCCCACTTTTTAATGTTTTTTTTTTTTTTCTTTTTTTCCTCTTGGCACGTTTGAGTTCCTTGTGGATTCTAGATGTTAGACCTTTGTCGGATATGAAGCTGAAAATGTTGGAAAATATTTTTGCCCATTCTGAGGGCTGTCTCCCGCTGTCTCTCAACACTGCTTGCTTTGCAAAAGTTTTTCAGTTTAATGAAGTCCCACTTGTCAATCTTATCTCTTATGGCATGGGTTTGGGGGTTTTGATCAGGAATTGGCTGCCTATTCTGATTTCTGTAAGGGTGTTTCCTGTGTTTTCTAAGATTCTTAACATTTGAGGTTTTAAGTTTATGTCTTTGATCCATTTGGAGTTGTTTTTTGTGTACGGTGATAGGTAGAAATCCTGTTTCATTCATCTGCAAGTGGTCGGTCAGTTTCCCAGCATCATTTATTGAGTAGGTTTTCCTCTCCCCAGTGGTTGCTGGTAGAGACTTTGTCAAAGATGAGTTGGTTGAGAAATTGAGATTTTGCTTTCAGAATCTCTATCCTGTTCCATTGGTCTATATACCTGTTTTTTTGTTGTTGTTGTTTTTTTTTGTGTTTTTTTTTTACCAATACCAGGTTGTTTTGATTATTGTAGCCTTATAATAAAGTTTAAAGTCCAGAAGTGTGATAACTCCTGCTTTGTTTTGTTTTCTAAAGATTTGTTTGGCTATTCATGGTCATTTATTTTTCCATATGAATTTCTGTATTGTAGTTTTTAGGTCTGAGAAGAATGATGTTGGTATTTAATGGGTATAACGTTGACTATGTAGATAGCCTTTGGTAGGATGGGCATGTTAACAATGCTTCTTCTTCCAATACCTGAACGTGGAATATTTTTCCATTTGTTTGTGTCATCTTTGACTTCTTTGAGCAGTGTTTTGTAGTTTTTGTTGTAAAGATCTTTCACTTCTTTGGTTAAGAAGATGCCAAATGCCGGGTTTGGTGGCTCAGCCTGTAATCCCATGTCTTGGGAGGCTGAGGTGAGTGGATTGCCTGAGCCCGTGGATTTGAGACCCGCCTGGGCAACTTGGTGAGACCTCATCTCTACAATAAATAAATAAATAAAAAATTAGCCGGGTGTGGTAGCGCACGCCTGTAATTCCAGCTACTTGGAAGGCTGAGGCGGAAGGATCACCAGAGCCCAGCAGGTCGAGGCTGTGGTAGCCGGGAGTGGCCACTGCACTCCAGTCTAGGCGATGAAGTGAGACTCTAACTCAAAAAAAAAAAAAAAAAAAGAAGAAGATGCCAAAGTATTTCATTACTTTTTATGGCTATTGTGAACGGGATTGTGCTTATTAGTTGGTTCTCTGCCTGTTTGTTGTTGGTGTATGAGAATGAGACTGTCTTTTACACACTTATTTTGTACCCTGAGACTTTGCCAACGTCCTTTATCAGTACAAGGTTTTTGATAGATTTTTTTGGGGGGGATTTTTGAGGTATAGGATCATATTGTCAGCAAAGAGGAATAACTTGACCTCTTTTCCTATTGGGATACCCCTGATTTCCTTTTCTTGTCTGATTGCTTTTGCTAGGATTTTCAACACTATATTGAACAGGAGGGTTGAGAGTGGGCAGCCTTGCCTTGTTCCAGTTTTCAGGGAAAATGTTTCCAAGTTTGTCCATTTGGCAATAGGTTGTCTGTGTGTTTATCATAGATGACTCTTACCATTTTGAGGTATGTTCCCTCTATGCCTAGGTGTTCAAGGGTTTTTATCAAGAAGGGATGCTAGATTTTATCAAAAGCTTTTTCTTCATCTAATGAGATAATCATGTGGTTCTTGTTTTTACATCTGTTGATGTATTTAATTACATTTATGATCTTGTGGATGTTGAACTATCCCTGCATTTGGGGGATGAAGCCTGCTTGGTCATGGTGAATGACTTTTGAGACGTGTTGTTGGATCTGATTTGCTAGTATCTTGTTGAATATTTTTACATCTATGCTTATCAGGGATATTGTCCTGTAGTTCTCTTTCTTGGTTGTATCTTTACCTGGTTTTGGTGTTAGTGTGATATTGGCTTCATAAAATGATTTGGGGAGGGTCCCATTTTTCTCAATTACCTGGAATACTTTCAGTAGGATTGGTATTAGCTCCTCCTTGAATGTTTCATAGATTTCCACTGGAAATTCATCTGATCCAGGGCTTTTTTTGTAGGTAGATTTCTTATGACAGAGTCAATCTCCTGGGTTATTATTGGTCTATTTAGGATCTCAATTTCTTCTTGTTTCAACCTTGGGAGGTTGTATGATGTCAGGAAATTCTCCAATTCATTTAGGCTATCATATTTGTTTCCATAAAGGTTTGCACAACAATCTCTGATAAATTTTTGTATTTCTTCAGGGTCAGTTGTGACTTGATCTTTTGCATTTGTGATTGTACTTATTTGTTTTTTGGGTTTTTTTTCTTTCTTTTTTTTTTGGTCATTCTGGCTAGGGGTCCATCAATCTTATTTATACTTTCAAACAACCAATTTTCTGTTTTGTTGGATTTTTTTTCTATGTTATTTTTGTCTTCTATGTTCCATATTTGGGCTTTTACTTTGGTGATCTGGATCCTTCCACTGAAGTTAGGGTTTTGGTGATCTTGCCTTTCTAGCTCCTTTAGGTGATTTGTTAGGCATCTAACTTGTTGTCTTTCTATTTTCTTGATGTATGTTTGTAGATATATAAATTCCCCTCATAGTACTGTTTTCATGTCATCCCAAGGATTTTGGTAAAATGTTTCTTTATTTTCATTTGTTTTCAAAATTTCTGATTTTCAGTTTTGATTTTGTTGTTGACTCAGGAGTTTTTCAGCATCAGGCTGCTTAGTGTGCATGTCTTTCTGGGATTTGAGGGAATTTTGTTGGTGCTAATTTTATATTTATTCTACTTTGGTCTGAGAAGGTGCATGACAATATTTCAATCTTGTGAAATTTGTTAATGCTTGATTTGTGGCTGAGAATGTGGTCAATCTTGGAGTACATTCCATGTGGTGATGTGTAGAATGCACATTCTGTGGTTGTTGGTTGGAGTGTTCTGTAGGTCTAGTAAGTCCATTTGATCAAGCATCAAGTTGAGGTTCTGGATCTCTTTGTTGGTTTTTTGCCTCGATGATCTATCTAGGGTGGTTGGTGGGGTATTTAAGCAAAAGTTCTCCCCTTAACACTTATGTGTTTTTGAGACTGGTCAAGACATTTGCATACTAAGGCACCAACACCCAAGAAGATACTTGAGAAGGCAGGTATGCCCTCTTCACCATCCCCTACTTTTTTTTTTCACCTTGAGGTTTATACTCAAAATTTCTTGTAATGTATTAAAAATAATCTTTTCACAAAAGAAGTCAGCTTTATTCTGCAAAAACATTAGTTATTTGTCAAAGGTTATGTTCTTTCATCTTCATCTGTCACCAGCTGTCAGCATCTTCTTTAAAGATCAGTCTTTTCTTCATAGCAACACCTACAGGCAGTTGGTTGGCTGTCCAGGTATGGTTTACAGTCTAAATGTGTAACACTGTCAAACAAGAGCTCCACAGTTGTTTTGCAGTCCTGAACATGTTGAGCTAGTCCTAGTGTGTTCTGTACTTCCCTGCAGATCTCAGACAATACTGGAACGCCACATCACAGTCATTCTTGCTTTTGCCACAGGTCTCATAATGTCTGTCATGTTGGTTGCAGCACTTTGTCAGGGAAGGGATACTAATGTTAACATACACACCAAATAGTGGAGAGCCATATCCATTCAATGGGCGGGGTTTATAACCATAATGTGGAAAAAGCTTTGATCAGTGGCTACACTTATGCTGGCAGAGACCTTCCTTGCTTCCCAGGAAGTCCAAGGCAGCGTTCAAATACGTGTGTGTCTTGTGAATGCATTCTGGATGGTCTTTAGGGTGACCCTCCATTTGGTGCTCTGGGTCTGCTCCTGGCACCTTGATAGTGGTGACCAGAAAGAAGAGCAAGAGGGAGAGCACCAACTGAGGGCTCTGGCCCAACCTGCCAGTGCCTGACTCCCCGATCCTGAAGCCACTGCGGTGGTGATGGCAGACACCTATGGAGCCCTTGGGGCATCCTAGGTTGTGGTTTGGTCCAGGGCTCAGTGGCTGCCACTGGCTCCAAGTCCAGGTTCCTTCCCCACTGGCTGGCAGGTTCTGGCAGTCTTCAGAGAACTTCCTGAAGGTGGCGGAGCCCACCTGGAGACGTAGGGCCAGTCACATCAACTCACCTGTACTGAACTTTGAATTCAAGCAGAGTCCCTTTTCATTTCTTTCCAAGAACAACTAGTATATCTAAAATGAGAAACATCACTTCTTGTATTCAATATTAGAATATAAATTTAATAAGTCTTAATAGTAATATAATGTCTTTGCATCTACTCATAATCATTATTAAGGTTAAAAAATACTAAATTTTTCATTGAACACAGGTCAGAAATTAAATTTCCCATTTTCATAAATCTTTTCAGAAAACAGAGCCTCTCATGTGATCTTGGTTCAGATGCTTTTGATGACAAGAGTCAGACATCATTACTTCCTCCAGCCTTTTGTGTCTTTCCACAGGCATGGATCACTTATGATGACTTAAGGCAAGATTCTGTTTTTCTTATGTCCATTGTTTTCTTTCTGCCTGATAAATCACCAAATAAACTCACAGAGCACCAATGGAATGTTAAGGAAGTAGAGATATAGCCAGGCTCAGTGGCTGGCACCTTTTAAAAATATTTAAAAGATAACGAAGAGCATCTGTCTCTGCCCTCATCTGAGAGTCTAGATTTTAGTCATCATGGAGAAATGACAAAAACATGTTGAAGAAGGCAGATTCAGTGTGAGATCAAACAAAAACAGTGCTCCTGACAAAATATCAACAAGATTTGGAAAGAGGGTCACCTACCTCACAGACAAACAAGCAGACACAAACATACGCTCAGGGAGTTTGCAAAGACCTGTATGTCCAGATACCCAAAAGGAAAGACCACAGGACCCCATACAGGAGCTTTCTTATGGAGAATTCCACTTCCATGCTAGATAGAAACTTCCTCTAAGTGGTCTGTTGGTCCTGCTCTTCACTGCCCTTCAATGAGTAGTCTTACATAAAGTAATCTGAATGAACCTGTTTCTACATATGTAAAATGCTACCTCTGTTAGCTTTATATTTCTGTGTAACAAATTACCACAAGCTAAGCACCTTAAAACAGCACATCTGTAGTCTCTGTTTCTGTGAATCAGGAGTTTGGCATAGTTAGCTAAGTTTTCCATGTAAGGTCTCCCCATGCTACAGTTCAGGTGTCAGTTGAGGTTGTGGTCTTTTCAGAGACTTGACTGTGAGAGAATTCACTTCCAAATTCCTTCAGACTGTTGACAGAATTCAGTGAGATTTCCATTTTCTTTCTGGCTCTCAGCCAAGGAGTGTCCTTAGGTCTTAATCTGCTTCCAGTTTCCTACCAGATGTCCCATAAATGGCTATATCAATTATGGTTGTTTGCTTCTTCAAAGCCAGCAGGAGAATCTTTCCAACCTCAGGGAACCCAATTTTTCTTTTAAGGGCTTTAACCTGGTGAAGTAAGGCCCACTCAGGATATTTTTCCTTTTGATAACTTGAAGTCAACAGATTTGGTGTCTTAATTAATTAAATTAAAAAATACCATCTGCCTTTCCATATTCTATGGGCTCTAAGCGGATCATAGATTCTACCACCAGCCAAGAGAAGGGGATTATACAAAAGTACAACTCACTGGAGAACACTTTAGGGTGTGCCCACTACACTTTCCAGAGGTATGGAAATTTTGAAATTATGAAATTGGTGAGAAGACTGATGATTCTGGGAGTAGTATTGATAAGCTACATCAGAATGAATCCAGGCAGAGAAATGCATGCACGCACGTGCATTATATGGATATTGTGTGTGTGTGTGTGTATATATATACACACATGTATATATATATGTGTGTGTATATATATATATATACATATATATATATATATATATATATATACATATATATATATATATATATTTGTTCCTCTAAGCATTTTTACAATTTGAGGAACCAGGCCACTTTTTTCCAGTCATCCCTGAATTAGTGTAAGATGGAACAATCAACTTCTATTTCTCTCACTTAACAGAATTATTGTTTCTCCAATAACTTAAGGAGCTTTACAATAGCTAATAGCTATTGAGACTAATAGCTTTCTTGGCTGTAGAGGAATAAATCTTCTACCAGTGAGGGCAAAACCCACCCTCAAGGGTGATATTTTATTTTTCACTCCATTAGCAGGTAGCAAATACAAAGCAGTCATAATTTGGGTATATATATGACCGCTTTAAGATCCTTGTAATTACTTGGACTAAAAACTGCCAAAAAAGTATTTAGTGAAAAAATGTGGTTTGAAATATCAGAACTTCAATATAAACATAAATATAACACAAATGTTGAGAACTTATTTGATATACAACATTATAAATGATGATAGATAACAAGTGTGATGTCAAGTAGTATTTCAAAAAATTAATTTCCAAATTAGCATTAAAAAGACCCCATCAGTTGATAGTTCTAATTTTGTTATCTTTTTTCTTCCATATTCATGAATGGAAGAGATAAGATTATACAGCAAAAAAAAAAAAAAATCAATATTCAGAATAACTTTTCAACCAAAGGTTTTATATGATAGAGACGGAAAAATATTTTATCTAAATATGCTTAGAAGCTGATCATGTCTAGGTATCTTAACTGTAGTCCTTGAAGCAAAAGTTATTCTGTATCTTCCCTTTCACAACAGTTTTACCACTGTGGTCTCTTTGTGCCTTGGGATTGTGGGTACATAGCTAAGGAAGTTCTGCCCAGTCTTCTCATTTTATGGATGAAAAACAAAATTGGGATCAAGTAATCTATACACAGAAGGACAACTTATGAATCCAACTAACCATGAGTTGTCATTGTGTTCACACGGTTGCCAACAACTGAAATTAATTTACTTTCATACACTAATTGAGAAAGCAGAAAGTCAGAAGGACCAAATTATTTACCTATGCTTAGCATCTAATTGGTAGTTTTAAAGACCTAGACTAGGCCGGGTGCAGTGGCTCAAGTCTGTAATCCCAGCACTTTGGGAGGCCAAGGAGAGAGAATTTCCTGAGTCCAGGGGTTCGAGACCAGCCTGGGCAATTTGGTGAGACCTCATTTCTACAATAAATAAAAAAATAAATATCAGGGTGTGGTAGCGCATGCCTGTAGTTCCAGCTACTTGGAAGGCTGAGGCGGTAGGATTGCCTGAACTCAGCAGGTCAAGACTGTGGTGGCTGTGAGAGTGCCACTGCACTCCAGCCTGGGTGACAGAGTGGGACTCCAGTTAAAAAAAAAAAGGCCTAGAATAAACACATGCTGACTTCATTGTCCATTCACTTTCTATGGCTTTTTTTGTAGTGTCACTCTATATTTTCACCCAGATTCCCCTAAAGGGAAATGATCAAGGTCTACATTATGAAGATCTCAAATAACCCCTAACAATATTTCAGAGTCTAGCTACTCAATAAGTGATCATTGGAAAGGTGAATGGATGAGAAGGAAATAATTCTGCCTGTAAGTTATTGATAAAGTCAACACTGAAATACAAGACTAGCCTCATTTGAATTATTTAATTTATTTATACTGAGGCAAATAAGGCAAAATGTTAAAGCAAGACGTCCAAATTTGAAAGTAAAGTGGGAGGGGAGCTTTATAAAAATAAGGTGAACTGAACCCGGTGTGCTATACATGCTTATCTCTAAAATATATTATTCTTGAAATTTTAGATTTTCTGAAAATGTATTATTAGCAAAACAGGCATAGCACAGCTTGCCTCATACTTTGATGTTGGATGAGTAGTTCTCAATCTATGTTTTTTTGTGTGGTTAAATCTTTGGTTGAAGGGTTTGTAACTCTGCCAAAATAAAATAATAGTAATAACAGAAAATACCAACTAGAAAAATATACCTTAACCAATAATTGCTAGGTTAAAATAAAAGAACACAAAAATAAAATGAGATTTAAATCTCCCTTTTCAATAGGAACAGTGGTGATGGGATTTTTCTTATGAGGACATTAATTTTTTTCTCTAATTCTTTATGTATTATTAAGTGACTAATTAGTCATGTTAATTTATCTAATGCAGAAAAAATATGATTATATGCAAATATAGTTTAAACAAATGTTAACTATATACATTGTTTATGTATAAAAGCATAGCAACTGCATTTACTTATAAGATCAATAAGAATTTTTAAACTACCTGCTAAAGTTTAGGTATTATAGTAGACAGCAGGAGTGTAGGGAACAATCCCTTGCCTTCTAGCACAGACATTTGTGAACCTTGCTCTGTTTCATTACTACTTATATAGGTATTAAAATAAAGACACCTAACTCCACTTCTAGAAATTACAATTCAAAATTTCTCAGTCATGTTTTTAGGAATTCTATTAACACTTTGTGATTTGAATAAACTGGTATTTTTGATAAACCAGCCATCTATGACTCACTTACTAGTAAAGAAGACATCATTTAAATAATTCTAACACCATAGAAATACATCCCTAATACAAAAATGATTATTGATGAAGTGTATCTAGCCCATTGTATTTTTCCTCAGAACTCATTTTGTGAATCCCTGATTCTTTCATTTGAGTGGAGAGTAAGAAAATATAACTTTTTTTTTGTGCAAAACCTTAGTTATAAGATAGATGAAGTTAAAGATGCAGTCATAGAATTGATCGTTCTATGTGTTCTAAGTATGCTGAACATTTTGAAAGTAATTGGCATCATTGAATATTTTTTAGTAAAAGAATAATATCTGTATTCTAGAAAGAGAATACTCCTTGCAGAGTTAACATCTCAATTCTTACAGGAAGAAAGAAATAACTAGGAGATTGTTAAAAGTAATCAAAGAGAGCAATAAAAATAGCCTGACTTCAAATAGAAAAGAGTGGATTTGAGAAAGATGAGGCAGGGTCAATAAACAGAAGGTTGTAAATTGATGGGTTTGAGGTACACAACTAAAGGAGAAATACATAATGAGACTCATTCTTCAAATCTCAATTTTGTTGTCATGTCATTGGAGACTTTCTAATCTCTCAATTTATATTATGTGTCTCTGCACTCTCCATTTGTATGAAATATCCTTATCTCATTGCATATATCAAACTTTATAACTATGTTATTTCTGTATTTACCAATATAAAATGTCCCACTAAACCATATGATCTTAAAGATGAGAACCATGTTTATTTTTAATCACATTATTTCCAATGATTACAATAAATATAAGTAGATTAGTTGAAGAATATGAATGAAAAGATGAACCCAACTTATCCATAATATAGTTGTATTCTGTGACCAAGGGTTACCTTATTTCCAGTCATTGTTATCTGTTTATTTTCCCATTCTTTCTACTCTCATCCTGTGTTATTCCCTATACTTGTATTTCCTCTTCCTTCCTATGCAAGTATCTGAATAATAACACATTCCTAAAGCTTTTGTTTCTAAATCTCTTTATGTTATGTGAGAAAGTGCTAGAAACAATGAGTGCATGGAACCTATTTAAAAGATTACCCAAAAGATGAATAAGCAGGATAATGCAATATAACTTTATTTCTGCCTACAATAGTTTCTACGAAGACTAGTGGACAAAGAGATATTGATCCCAATGCTAATGTGAGCATAAATCTTTGAACCCAAGAAAATGGTTATGCTAACTAGAGCAGTGAAATGTGATGCAACTTCCTCTTCTAGACAGAATGGAATAGTTTTCAACAAATTCTTTTAGTTCTAGTCCAAGTTCTCCCTCTGTAAACATATGAAAACTGGACAAACTAGATTAAAAATTATTTTCAGACAATGATAATTGTTCAGCATAAGACTATAATCTCTAAGAGAAGAAAAATGGACAAGGTGATCACAACAGCACCAGTTGTCTGCCTGGAGGTAATTTCTGATCTTGGAATAGGAGGGACAAGCCATAAACTGCCCTGCAGTTTCAACAAATAAGGAGAAATAGAGATTACTGTTGGCAGAAGCCAAGATGACTGAATTGAAATGAAGAATACAAAAGAGGAGAGAATTATGCTTTGACTGAATACTAATCAGTATATATGTAGAAAGGAATTCCAAAAAGCACAGCACAAAATAATTGTCAGAAAAAGTAACACTACTGATAAACACTTTAATAAACTCATACTTGACTGGAAGATGTTAAGAGTTCTAAACAGCTAGACTGGAGAAACCTCATTCTATACACAGAACACTTAGAATAGATACTAGAAAGATCATTCCTTAGTACCATTACTAAACTAGTCCTAGAATAAACTAGTCTCACTCCAACAAAGTTCATAAATAAATCTTAAGGGAATTAAGCTCATTGAGAAGCAACTTATTTATTGAATCAAACACACTTTCCCATTCTTAAAAGAGCACAAAGTATTTTTTAACTCAGTAACAGATAAAATATTTAACAAATGATAAATTATTAGAGATGAAAAACAGTCAAATATAATCAGAATAAGATATAGTCAGTAGCAGTATATGCAAAAATGGCAGAGATACAAGAAATATACATAAAGACTTAAAAACAGCTGTGATCATATGTACAAGGATTTAAAGTAGAACTTGAAGATATTAAGGAAGAACATGGCAGATATATCAAAAAGAAACAAATGACACTTTAAGAACTTGAATAGAGTATATACAAATTAAAAAAAAACACTAAATGAATGTAGAACTGCAGAAGAAAATATTAGTGAACTTGAGAATATAATAATACAAATTACCCAAACTGAAGTTGAGAAAAAAGTAAAAAAAAGATCAAAGCCTCATTAACCTGTGCAATAATATAAACTGGTCTAGCATATACATACTAGAGTCTCAGAAGGAAAAGAGAGAAAAAAAAGAACAGTATGAGAGAGCTAATAAAAATCAACGTAGAGTGGTCAGAACAGTGGAGAATGTGCATAGAAGGGAGACTTTTTTGATAACACACACAATGATGCCTGACATTGATGAAATGGGACAAATTGACCTTATGGCTACAATGAAAATTAAAGTATATTTTTCATATGGAAATTGTTATTAAATGCCTTTAGATGACAAGCTAGTCTGGGTGTTGAGTAGTGACTTCTAAGAATGACTTAGAAGTCATTCTACATTGAGTTATTGAATGACTTACACCAGAAAAAGGATGGGGCAAGGGGATACTCTTCAGGGGACATCTACTATTGTCTAGTAATAGGCCACAGTGGGAGCCTGAACCCCTGGCACTGGCATGTCTTTAAACAGCTGTATAAAGATAGAGTAGAATGTTAGTCTCTGATGAAATAAGGGGGAGGAAAAATTTATATTCTATTTGATACTTTAAAACATCAATAGAGGAAAATATTTTGTAGAGAAAGAAACATTTTTAATGTGCATATGTAACTAATTCAAAGCACTAACAAAACAAGAAGTTAAAAATATCAAGAAAATATACTGTTGGAAATACTTTGCAAGCTCTCTGTGAGATCAGAATTTAGAATTTAGGTTTGGGAATTATTTTAAACATCTTTATTTTCTCCCCTAATGGCTAAAACTGTGTTAGGTAATTTGTACGTTTCAAGATAAAGTTTTCATTTAATTTATTTATTGATATGATCTGTGTGTGTTTGGAGAACCCAGCAATATTTTCCATGGTGAGTGATAAAAAAAGAAGAAGCCTTAGATACTCAGAAAGACTTATGGTATTTTCTTAGACAACTGAGCCGTGAATTAAAAAACGGCAATGAAGATGTGCTACAAATGTTGTTGTAGGATGAGATTTTATTGAAGATATTTTGTGATTATCGACAATGTATTTTAAAAGGAACATGGGCAGAAGCTTTTATTAAGCAGTTTGAACTTGTGGAATTGAACTAATGAAGACACAGCAAACTGGTTGTTTATTGATGAAAAGATGAGATATTGTATATTTAACTAGGTCGCAAAACAATGAGAATAAAATTGATCTGAGGTAATTTCTCACCATAAACTTAAAATACAGCCAGCATGAATATTTCCAAATGTTAATACTCCTAGTGCATAATCTACCAGTACAAGGCCATAAAGTATGCACTGCCGAAAACAGCCTACTCATCTGATATTAAAAACGTTGATTAGAAGGAAGTAAGCAATTGTGGCAAGTCTATGGTATTGTTAACATTTCAAAGTAGTAAGTAGCACTATAGTATTTTTAATATGTTGCCTAAGGCAGGCTTTCCATTGCAGAATGTTGTATGTGGTGTATGATGTGTGTCACTGCTCCTATTTGTTGTCAAGGTTAATTCATCCAAATCAATCTTGAATATGTAGAGGTTGTGATCAATGTCCAAATATGATGTTTGCATATTTTATTATTTACTATATTAAAATACAATGTTTACATATATTACTATATAGCATTTAAAGAAGCAATATATTGCAAATAATTCAATATTAATGATAAGACTCTATGCACATGCATTTAATTATTAAATAACAAAATACTAGCATTATAAAAAGTTGATTTTGCCAAAATACTAGCATTATAAAAAAATGTTAGCCTCTAAATGTATTAAAAAATTTGGAGTATGTTATTTTTGCCTTCAAATTTCTTATAGCATCACAGAGAAAGAAAGATCTATAAAATAGAATAAATTGATTATTATAAATAATAGTGTATTATAATAATAGTATATAATATTTGCCAAAATAATTTACATTGAAAAGTTAGATTAAGAGAAAAGCATTGTAGGGTAGAAACATGAAGGAAGTATATATTAAGTAGATGCTACCTAATGTGTAATTTGCAAGACATTTGTGCTGAACTGAGATTCCAGCCAATGCCCCATCTTCTATTTCTGATGCTGTGTATACTGTTTTCAGCCTTATGGCTCCACGAATGAATATCAGTACCTCTTGATTCACCTCCAAAGAGTAAACAAAAAATTAGCTGGATAATGTGGATTTTACAATAGCATATGTACAGAAAATAGTTTTATATCACGCTTTTCCACAAAATAAATACTTCTTTCTAAAAAATATTTTGACATATCTATTTTCCAATATACAATGTACCTACACAGTTTTCTTCTTATATAGTCCCTGTATAATGATAACTGCACTAGCAACCTTTTTTCTCTACCCAAGATTTTTCCAGAGACAATCAAAATCTTTTTCCTGGGACTTCCAGGACCTGAAGGTCACAGGGCAAAAGTGAGACGATCTCTCTCTGAGACGATCAAGACCCCATTTCTTTTTTTTTAAAAAAAAGATAGGTAAATAGACATTGAAGCTCCAAATTTTCCACTTGGGCAGAATAACTATTAAACTCATCAGTAATTAAGAAGGTTACAGGAGAGAGGATTAAGATGGCAACAGGACAAGCTGAACTGTGATGATCTCCACAAAAGGTAACTCCTGAAGGCAGTTCCACATGCCCCCACAGTCGCCACCAACACGGAGGGTGGCTGCTATAGCCAGTCCCACACAGCAAACAGCCTTCATTGCACTATGGCCTCTGATGTTTGCTACCAGGGGGTGAAAAGCTGCTCTCAGTTCTTGGCTTTGGCCCAGGGAATTCCCGGCTCCAGCCTGGAAAATTCCTAGCTCCCTCCTCTACCCCAAGCTGCCAGTGGCACACCAAATGCAGCACCCAACTAAATCGCTGATTCTCAGTGCCTGACACCGGACACACACCACCATAACCCGTCATAGTGGATCATCCACAGACCGGACGAGTGGAGAGAAGGGATGAGTGGAGAGAAAGAATCCGCGAAAGAGGAGCCACCCACTGCAGCCATTTTCCAGGCAGAGATTCGCATTGCCAAGCCCATCTACGAGCAGCCTCCATCTTGGTTTCTAAGGTAACCACGCCAAACAGGAGACAAAAAGCCCTCCCCTATGCTGAATCAGAAACAGGCAACTCAGTCCTGTGGCAGACCTCTCAAGCAGCAAACCAAGGGAACCAGCCCAACCTGTGTGTAAATCTATCTGCCTGCAAAGAGGAGAGGCTAGAGATCAGAGCTGAAGAGACCTTAGACACTCAGGAAAGACTCCAGAGCTAGTATGGTTTCTTATTTTGATTTTTGATTTTATTGTTTTGACTATTTGTTTTGCTCACTTTTGTTTGCTTTTTGAGTTAGACTACTTTGTGTTGGGGAAAAGCACATCAAAAGGCATGATTTTATTGGGCAGTCTTTGTGTGATTACCAGTATGTTTAGGAAACTTGTTTTTTACTATTTTCTGGTCTTGTGTCTCTTTTCATTCATTAGTTGGTATGTATGTGTTTTCCCTCTTACTCTTCTATCTCTCCAACTTCCTTTTGACCCCCCCCCCGTTTTCTCTTCTTTTTCTTTTTCTTACCTCCTTTTGTTCCAGGAAGCAAACCTAAACCCCACTTCATGGACAGATTGTAAGGCAGTGGAAAGGGGGTTCAAGTGTGCCCACACACCTGTTGGTGGATACTGGGATCTGCAGATAGATTCTGA
>CAUYQG010044722.1:0-14735 GCA_963574415.1 Tarsius wallacei | reverse complement strand
CCCCCCCCCCCCCCCCCCCCCCCCCCCCCCCCCCCGCCGTGCCCCCGGCGCCCCGGGGGGGCCCCCCCCCGGCGCGCCCGGGGGCGGCGGCGCGCGCCCCCCGCGGCCGCTGGCCCAGGGGGTCAGGGTAGTGTCATGTTCAAGCCCTCTGATTTGCTAAAAACTGCATAAGTGTTCTCAGGGTCCCATCCAGCTCCCCAAGCCCCAGTCTTTCCTGATCATTATCTCATCATGCTCACAGGAGATCTAGAAAGGCTGTGAATTAAACTTGTACAATTCAGCAACTTGCAGTGCCAAAAGATCTGGCTTTTGGAATTAACAGCTCCATGGCTGTAAGAGAGAATGTTCCTTAAGGGAAGTCCTGGGGGCTCTGACTTCACACCCGTGCCTCGAGCTGAGGACTAATGCGCAGCCTCCTCTGTTTATCTTCCTGTCTAGTGCAGTGAAGAAGGGTCAGCCCACCCCACAGTCCTTGTGCCATTACTTTCCACCAGAATTGTCAGCCAGTTGGTTCTTCTGTGCTGTCAGAGAACTCATCTGTATCTGTGCTTCTGTTTTCCGGGACCCATTTCTAGTACCAAATCTTGTATCTATCAGCATTTGCTCAAGGAGACAGGAAGCTGCTCTAGGTATTCCAAGGACAAAGGAAAGCTAGAGGGCTTCACAGTCAGTGCAAGTGCGCAAAATCAGAGAAGCCTTGCCAACCGCGGGAAGTTTCACTGGCATCTACTCTAAGTCATGGATGCCTCACGAGAGGGTGCATCCACCATACTCATCTCAACGGAGCTTGCCTGGCTTCTACTGCAGATCTCACATCTGCCTCTGCCTGTGTGTCTGCTCCCAGCTACTTCCACAGCAAAGTGCCTTCCACCCTCTAGATCTTGCGCTATCGCCTCTTGCTGGAAGCTGTCACCGGACTATACCAAGAAGGGAATTCTGGGAAGAGCCACACAGGCTTTACTCCTGCAGTACAGACATATGTGGTGGTGGTACAGAATTGACTGTGGACAGTGAGGCATGATGTGAACCAGGCAAAGATAACTTTGCTTTGTTTGCCAAATTGGATTGCCCTGAATACAGCACATTGCTTTTCTCACTCAACACATTGCTTTTCTTCACTAAGTCCCCTCAAATCAGACATATGTGCAATTCATTCTTTTTAGGGGTCAAGTAGTATTCCAGATGTGGATTACCATAATTCAGCCAGGCGGTTCATGACCAGTCAGCAGATCCTAGATGGCCCTGTCCCTCCCTTCTCTGTCCTGTCAGCCACTGAGCACTGCGGCTTCTGCCCTGCACTTCCCGCTCAAATCTCTGCCCCTCCCTCCCCACTGCTGGGTGAGGCCATCTTTGTCTCCCATCCATATTGCTGCAGTGTTCTCCTGACGCTCCTTCCGCCTCCACTTTTGCCCAGTTCTAATATAGTCTCTGCTATTTAGCCAGAGACATTCTTCAATACAAGCACTTTATCTTTCCAAATTAAAAATCTCATCAAGTCTCATTCCTGTTGAAGATATCTCAGTGACTCATCTTTGCCCTCAGGGTGACACCTAAACCCCACAGCATACTGTACAAGACCACCAGGGCATCTCTCCAAACAGCTCATCCTCCTTCCTGCAGTCCTCCCACTGTCACCCCTTCCTCCATATCCTGGTAGAACCTATAGTCCTCCATGTCACTTAGGTCTTATCATTGTTCTCCTCCCTTTTTCACTACTTAATGTAGGAATGGGTCAGGCTGCAAATAACAGAAAACTCACATAATAGTGGGCTTTGCAGAGCAGACACACACACATACTGTATATATGCATATATAATACATGCATACATATATGTATATATACGTGTGAATATGCATGCATACATATATGTACACGATGGTATACATAAATGTGTGTTCATGTATATGTATATGTGTATATGTACATTATACTGTATGTGTACAGTGGACACATACACACACATCCTTATCCACAGTTATCCACAGTTCACTTTTTATACTTTCATTTTTACCCACAGTGAACTGTAATCCAAAAAGATGAAATAGAAAATTCTAGAAATAAACAATTTGTAGTTTTAAATTGTGAGCCATTCTGAGTAGTATGATAAACTGTCACTCCGTGTGTTCTGAGTAGTGATTCATGGCACTCCTACATGAATCATCTCTTCATCTGGTGTATCCATGCTGTGCACACTACACACCCATTAGTCACTAAGCAGCCATCTTGGTTATCACATTGAATGGTGGTATCATAGTGCTTGTGTTGAGGGAACCTTTGTTCCACTTAATCATGGCCCCAAAGTACAAGAGCAATGATGCTGGCAATTTGTGGCTATGACAAAGAAAAGCCACAAAGTGGGAAGGTACAGGTTCTCAACTCAAAGAAAGAAGAAGAAATAACTCTCAGAGGCCAACATGGTAGCTTATGCTTGTAATCCCAGTGCTATGGGGGGCTGAAGTAGGAGGATGGCATGAGGCTAGGAGCTCAAGACCAGTCTGGACAACATAGTGAGACCCTATCTCTCCAATTTTTTTTTTCCTCACTCCATCACCCAGACTGCAGTGCAGTGGCATGCTCACTGCCACCCCAGTGTCGACCTGCTGGGCTCCAGCGATCCTTCCACCTCTACCTTCCAAGTAGCTGGAACTATAGGTGCATGCTACCATGCCCAGCTAATTTTTTGATTTATTGTAAAGACGAGGTCTCACCATGACGCCCAGACTGGTCTCGAACCCGCAGCCTCCCAAAGTGTTGAGATTACAGGCTTGAACCACCATGCCCAGCCCCCAATTTTTTTTTTTTATCAACTGGGCATGGTGGTATATAAATGTAGTCCCAGCAACTTGAGAGGCTGAGACAGGAGGGTTCTCTTGAGCCCAGGAGTTCAAGGCTGCAGTGAGCTATCATACTACTACACTCCAGCCTAGGCAACAGAGCACAACCCTATCTCTGAATTTTTTTAAAAGTATCACTGTATACTATTATAATTGTTCTATTTTATTATTAGATCATGTTGTTAATCTCTCACTGTGCCTAATTTATAAGTTAAACTTTATCATAGGTATGTATATGTAGGAAAAAATAGTGTATATATAGAGTTCAGCACCATCTGCAGTTTCAGACATCCACTGGGGGTCTCGGAATATCTTCCATAGATGAGGGGAGGCTGTATATACATTTTGACAAGAAGAAGTGGTAGCTGTTTGCTGGCAGTAATTTTTTCAGACTCTTATCTAGGGTTTTTTTTCTTCTCACTCAGCTATTCTTAGCTGTTGGCCTTCTTCATGCCTATTACCTCATGTCGGCAAGATGATTACCACAGCTCCCAGTATCACACCTGCATTCAAGTCAGTAAGAACAGGAATAACAGCATGACTCAGCTTTCCTCTTAAGTCTGCTTTCCTTTAAATCAGGCACCCCTAACCCCTGGGCCACAGACTGGTACTCGTCCATGACTTGTTAAACCAGGCACATAACAGAAGGTGAGCAGCAGATAAGCAATTGAAGCTTCATCTGTCTTTACAGCCACTCCCCATCATTCACATTACTGCCTGAGAATCATCTACTGTCAGATCAGTGGCGGCATTAGGTTCTCATAGGAGCGCAAACCCTATTGTGAACTGCACATTTGAGGGATCTAGGTTGTGTTCTCCTTATGATAATCTAATGCCTGATGATCTGAGTTGGAGCTGAGGTGGTGATGCTAGCGCTGGGGAGCAGCTGCAAATACAGACGAACATTAGCCACGAGGTTTGACTGCACATCCTCTGCCCCCATCCATGGAAAAACTGTCTTCTATGAAACTGGTCCCTGATGCCAAAAAGGTTGGGGGCTGCTGCTTTAAATCATAAGTAGAAACTTTTTTCAAACACACCTCATCAACAAGGGTAACTGCACAATGAATATTTGTATACCTAACCCAAAATTGTAACCCACAATTTTAAAATTAAAAAAAAAAAACACATCTCAACAGAATTTGGTCCAAATCTGGCACTGAGGGATAGCAACATCAGAGGCAAACAAGGGAGGAGGAGGAAGTGTTGTTAAAAAGAGGACTAGAGCAGCCTGTGGCATCAGAGGGTAATTAGGAGAGTGAGGCATCTTGTAAGAAGAAAGAAGAGAGCAAATCTGAAAGGAGGTAGAGCTCAGCTATACTGAATGGGGCAGAGGAGTGACCTTTGGTGTATCTACATCAAAGTCACGAGTAGCCTTGGGAAGAGCTGTTCCAGTAGAATGGTGTTCACAAAAACCACTTTGCATGGGTCCAGGGGCGAATGGCACAAATCTCTTACCCTTCATCATGCACTGCACATCTACCCTTGATTGTTGGCAATGGAATACAAAGTAATACAAATTTAAGTGCCCTATATCGAACATTTTTAAATACAATATCAGTAATATAATTTCAGTTCAAAATGGACAAGCATCTAGTGAATGATGACCTATTAGAAGGTTCATTTAGGCAGGCTTTAAGCTAATTTTCTTCTCCATATTTTATAAAAATAAGTTAATTAAGACTAATCTTATAAATAGCAGCTAGTTTAAAGGCTCATTGTCTCAGCTGGTTCTTTCTGTGTGTTTTTAGCAGCTAGGGAATTTTAAATTGTTGCCAACAAAAATAAATGAGGTAAGATCTTCCATTTCTGGCAGTATGGAAGACTAAAATTATAAAAACATTTATAACTGTATTAGACACCTATAAAACTGGGTAATTATTTTTTAATCCTTTTTAAATTTTAAAATGATTGCTATTTTAAAATTATTGCTATTTTTTAATCCTTTTTAAATTTTAAAATTATTGCTATTTGTTTTACATAGCTAACTTCTTCAAATAGTTTGAAACTAAGAAGCAGTAGACATTGAAAATATCGCACTTCTCTCTGTCCTTTTTAACCCCATCCCTTCCTGGCCTGGTCACCAATCATATTAGTTTCTTAGTTACCCATTCAGCATCTGTATATGCAGATGCAAGCAATATATGTGTATATTATATATGTGTGTATGTATATACATTTTTTGATCCTTACTCAAAGGTAGGATTATATGTATTTTCACTGGTGTAAACCGTCTTTTCTAGATGTCCACTTGACTTGTTTCTATTATTTTGCTGTTAGAAACAATGCTGTAATGACAATATTGCGCATACCTCATTTTAGTGTGTAGAGGCATTTCTGTAGGGTAAATTCCCAGTTTAATTGCTGGGTCACAGGACAAATGCATGTGTAATTTTGATGTATGCTGTACAATTGCCGTTCTTGGAGATTATATAATTCTGTACTTCCACCAGCAAGTAGATAAACGAGCCTATTTACCCATAGGCTTGGTACCTGGGGGGGATACCAACTTTTGTATTTTTGCCATTCTGATCTGTGTAACACATATCTCGGTATATTTGTAATTTACAATTCCTTTTCCATGAACTTTCTGTTTGCGTCTTTTGCTGGCTGTATCTTTTGGGTTGTTCATCTTCCAAATTTTTTTCTTGATTGGTTTCTGGGCAAAGCACACACACACACACACACACACACACAGGAGAAAATGGAGATTACAGTGTTTGCTCTGGTGCCCAGATCTCTTGGGAGAGCCAGATGCTCCTGCCTGAGTGGAGCGTGGTGGCAGCTGATACCTCACAGCAGAGTCCCTCTTCAGGAATTGCCCCTGGCCAGTGGGAGTCACCTCACCCAAGGTTCTCCCTGTAGGCGCCCCACCAGTGACTGTCTTATGTCTGGTATAAAGACCTGGTCCCAGCGCCACAGTGTGAACACCTCAGGAGTACTGCCCCTACTCAGGGCCGCCCACCGAATCAGCAGGCATCACCGTGTGGCACTGTGGGCCACCGCCACTTCTGCCCTGCCCCGCTGCCTTCACTCCAACAAACCTGCTCACGTTTCTTCCCCAGACTTTCCTGGGAACTGACTCACTGCAGAAATAAACCTCTGGTGTGTGACATAAGTGGCAAATATGTTCCCGGAAAGACATTTGTCTTTTGATGTTTGGCATGTGTTTGTCTCTCTGTGGGGCTTTCCATTACATTCTGCTGTTCATTTGATTATTTGTAGACCAGAGTAGGCTTCAGTGTCTGGGAGTGCTCCTGCCTCCTCTCTGCTCCTCTTCAGAGTTTCCCTGGTTATTCTTGCTTGTTTTTCATTAATATCAGCTTGTCTGATTCCAAGAAAGGAAAAAGAAAACCTGTTTTTTTATTGGAGTCAAGTTAAATTTCTAAGCTAGCTAAGGAGGAAATAATGATATTGAGTCTCCCAACTAGGAACATGACCTGTCCAGTTCTGCTTTTTTGACCCTCTGGAATATTACAAGTTTTCCAAATAGATGATGTTGTGTACATTTCTTTTAAGTTTATTCCTTACTGTTTTGTCATTTAGTTGCAATTTTAAATGGCATATTCTTTTTCCATTATATCTTCTATCTATTTTTGTTGATATATGAAGGCTATTCTTTCAGGTATGTTAATTTTACATCCAAAGAATGTCATCAAGCTGTTCCCCCAACTATGTCCACCTCTCCTGCTCCCCCTTATGGGCACATGGGAGAATGCCCCTGCTGTCCCTCATAGTTGGAAGGGACCCTCAAATGGTTCTGGCTATGAATTTTAACAAAAGTGAGATGTCACTTCTAGACCAGGGTATTGGACTGTCAGTGGGAGATGCTTATGGCTTAGTGGGCAATTTTTAATAGTGGCTGCTCTGTCGGTCTGAATCCTGGAGTGAGAGGATGTGGCCTAGATCTCAACTAACCCATGGTGGATGCATGGGACCAGCAAAAAGTGAAACTTTGTCATCAGGACCTCTAGGATTTAGAAACTGTTTCCATATGAGAGTCTATTCTGCTGCTTATGGCATTCTTTTAATAATCATATATGTTAGTGTGTTTATCTTGGTCCCATGGTAGTTTATAAAGTTTCTGCTTTTAATTTAATGTGCAAATACTCATACCCCTTATGTCTTGTTTCCACATGTACCTGGGATTTGTTTTAACCAGGTATGGTAGGACATGCAGGTATGGAAATGACTGTCATGAAGGAAGAAGTTCATTACAGTTCTGGAAGCAGCGTGCGGGGCCACACAGGGAAGCACCGGCTCTGTCAGGGCAGAGGGAGCAAGAGGAAACCTGAGCAAGGGTCTTATTGTGGTGTCCTCAGGAGGGAAGGACAATAAGCTAAACGGGGTCAGGGCTGGTCTGAGCAGTTCCAGCAGGTCCAAGGTGTAGGGGCTGTCCTGAGCTGTCTGGTACCTGGTTCTGGGGTGAATGGGACAGGAGAAGACTGGCTTAGGGGGTAAGAGCCCAAGAAAGGAGGTGACTGAGTCTGGGCTTACACGTGGGTGGCAGACTTGTATAGAAGTAGCTGGTGGTCTCCAGTGCTGGCTAGCCCTGGGAGGGGCGGTCTCACAGGGTGTCAAAGCATCATAAAATACAGAGAATTAAAAAGTGTGATTAATATACTCTATTGTGAATTGAAGCCATCAGCCTTATAAGATGGTTTTCTTCGTCTTAATGCTTTTGGGACTGAATTCCACCTTGTTTGATGTAAGATCCTGACCTCTGGGTAGTTGTTGAAGTTGTTATTGTTGTTTTATTCTTTGGTATACCTGATAAACCACTGTCCATCTCTTTTAGTTGTAACCCTTCTAAATCACCTGCTCTAGGTATGGCTCTTATATACAGCAGGTAGTCTTTCCTTTTAGAGGTAATCTAGAGCTCCTTTTCTTTAAATAGTTATGCTATGGTTGGTCTTAGTCCTGTCACATTATAGTTTCTATTTTTACATATAAATATTTTAAATGTCTTTCACTATGTTTTCTTAGCTTGTTATTTAAAAGTATCTTTCCTGGTGTTTAGAAAAGTTAAGTTTATTATCTAGTGGTTACTTTTTAAATGTTTGTCTTTATGTAATATCCTATTTCCATACATACTTATATACGTACATATACATATGTGTATTTGACCTGTCAACTTTAAACATTATCTTTGTACTCCTGTATTTTATAGCTAAGGCACCTGTAAACTGGGTCTGCTTTCTCCCTTATATCATTTTTGTTGGTTGAATCATCTTTGCTTTGACAGAATATTGACACTCTCTCCATAGCTTGTATCTCTACTTTTGCTTTTTCTTCGTGTGCAGTTAAATAAACATAGCTGCCTGACTGTCCCTTTGCCCATCTCCAACTCCCATTCATCTTTTGATCATCTGGAGCTCATCCTCTAATGGTTTTCTTGAGAAATGTTCACTTGCGCAATGTTTCCTGAACTCTTACATGTTTAAGATGGTTTGTCTGTAGCCTTAATACACGAAATAGCCTGGACATCAAACAGCTCATACTGCTTGCTTTCTTCTGTCCTATAAATGTGTCCTCATTGTCTCCTGCCATTTAATGTTGCTGCCAAGAAGTATGTTGCCAACTTGATTTTCTTTCCTTTTTGCTTATAATTTTAAATAATTTTTATTTTTAAAGTACAATAGGCCAGGTATAGTGGCACACAACTCTAGACCAAGTGCTTTGAGTGGCCAAGGTGGGAGGATCACTTGAGGCCAGAAGTTCAAGACTAGCCTGGACAACATAGCAAGACTCCATTTCTACAAAAAAATTAAAAAATCAGACAGGCATGGTGCCACACACCTGTAGTCATAGCTACTTGGAAGGCTGAAGCAGGAGAATCACTTGAACCCAGGAGTTCAAGACTGCAGTGAGCTATAACTGCACCGCTGAACTCCATCCTGAGTAACAGAGTAATACTCCCAGCTCAAAAAAATAATTAAATAAAGCACAATAATTTTACTGAGATGTATGTTAGTACTGACTATGCCAGAATAGTTTCCTTATATACAGTATTCCCTTTAAATATGTAGAATCAAATCTTTATTTCAAAAAATTTTACTTTTATAATTAAAATTATTTAATTCTTTTTTCTTTTTCATCATTTTAGATTTCTCATTTGGGGCTCCAAGTATGAGTATGTTGGATTTTTTTTTTTTTGCTTATATCCTATATCTAACTTTTCCTTCACCCTGTGTTTACTTCTGTTTTATTCTGTCCATTTTATTTATTTTTCATTTGTATGATTCTTTTTATGCTGTTGCCTGTCTTCCCTTTTTTCTCTTGTAATGTAACTTCACTTCTAAAATGCTTTGACTTCTTTTCCCCTGAGTTTAGTCGGTTCCTGTTTCACATACTCCTGTGAGTTCATGTATCTGTGATTTGTAGTTTTCCTTTAGAACTGTGATACTTTTGGGCTAAATTAAAACAGCACATCCCCTTCTGAGTGCCAAAACACATACATTAAGTTTAACTTGAAATTTACCGTTTCTTAAGGCAATGGAAAAAAATCAAATGATTTAGAAACTTGAAGCATAAGCCTTTTTTGCAATTATCTGTACTGTAGGTTTTGGTGCTTACCATGAAGCTTGTGAATAACAAATTGAGGCACATCCTGGAAGAAAAACTTCACAGGCAGCTTCCACTGTCTGAATTCTTTGGGTGAAGGTCTTCTTTTATACAGTTACACTGTCTTGATTCTTGGAGGAAATATTGCCAGAAGATGGAAAAAAAGGAAGCAAAGACAGAAAGATAGGGCAGCAGGAATGCATTTTGAATATCTCAGGTTGGCTGCAGGAGAAAAAAATGAATATTTCTAGCTTTGTGCATTGCTAATCAAAAGTAAACCACGATTCTGTGTGTATAGAATTAGGGGAGAAGAGAAACTGGATGGTCAGCTAGTGTCTACAATAGCTGGATGTTTGGGTTTGAAACCTAGGATACAAATTGTAACAAGATTTAAGAGATTATTCACAGAGCTGGACTTAATCTTCAAAGGAGAGTCTAAGTTAAGAGAAGAAAAGAGCAAGAAGAAAAATGTGAGGGACCCATGCGTTTTAAGGACAGGAGGCAGCAAAGGAGCCAGCAGAGAGGACAGTAGTGTCAAGAGAAGTAGGAGAAAGGGAACTGCTAACATGTCCATGTTAGTATGAGGCCTTCTGGCACCCCCCGCCATGGACCTGATGGCCGCCTGTGTGTGGGAGAGGGCGTCAGTGACACTTGGATAAGAGTTTTAAGCCCATGAGGAAGAGAGGAAGGACCCAGCAAGTGAAGCACGGGCAATGTGGGGATGGAGAGTGAGGACTAGGATAGGGAGAGGAAGAGAGCAACCTGGTTATGGTGGGCCACAGGGATGGGCATTTGGGGACCAGGAGCTGTGAGGCTCAAAGCCAGGTCAGGTTCAAGGGCACAATAGCCCCAAAAGCTTAGGTTTGAACCAAGATGGATCTGGATTTGAATCTCAGCCCCATCACTTGCTAACTGGATTTCAACCCCAAGTGGTAGAAATTAGGCATAAGCAAAGCCCATCAATAATGAGAAGAATGGTAACTGCCATGCACTGAGTGCTTTCTGTACACTGAGAGCTTGCCTAACTCTATCTCTTTGTCTCATTTAGCCCTCCTAAGAATTTTCACTAGATGAATTTTATTATCCCCATTGTACAGAAAAGGAATCTAAGGCTTCATGCTATGAAATGATATATTCACCATCAGAGTCAGTTCTTGACAACTGTGTTCTTGACAGCTCTACTGGACCAACACTGAGTGTCCTAGTGTCCAGGCACACAGCCTCTGGCCAACCAGTCACCAGCCCCAGGATCCAACTTGACCTCGGCCTTTCCACTGTGTGGCAGGTTGGCCTCTGTAAGCCTCTGTGCCTTTCCCTCTCATCCTGACTTGTTGTGCATCTCTTGGGACTCCCAATAACTTAAAATGGAAAAGATAAGAGGGGAGCTTGAAGCACATGCTCTCTTTATTTTTGTTAATTTTTTAATTTTATTTTAAAGATGTGGGGTACACTTCAGGATCATGTGTAGAAGTGGTCATCATACAGATAAAGTTTAGGACTCCCTTTGGTCCCCATTCTGCCTGGTTTAAGATCAGGTACCCTAATTAATGTGCTGTCCCCCACCCCAGCTCCAGCAATATCCTGCTACTGCCAATCCCTTTCTTATTGTATTATGGTAAATGTTCAAGGTCTGCTTATGAGTGAGAACATGTAGTACTCTGTTCTTTGTTTCTGTGATAGATCACTGAGTATGATAGACTCTAAATCCATCCCAATTGCTGTGAAGTCCATATGTTTGTCCTTCTTTATGGCTGTGTAAATATTCCATTGTGTATATGTACCACTTTTTTTTTAGCCAGTCCAGTTTAGGTGGGCAGCACAGTTGGTTCCATATTTTTGTATTGTGAATAGTGCTGCAGTAAACATGTATGCGCACATATCTTTTTTATAGAATGATTTGAGTTCCTCAAATGTGCTGAAAGGGAAAAAACAGCCCCTTTAAAAAGTGGGAAAGAGACATGAATAGACACTTCTCAAAAGAAGATATATGGGCAGCCAACAGACATGAAAAAGTGTTCAACCTCACTAATCATTAGAGAAATGCAAATCAAAACCACATTGAAATACCACCTAACCTCAGTAAGAATGACCATCATTAATAAAACAACAGACGCTAGCAACGGTTTGGAGAAAAAGGAATGTTTCTGTACCGCTGGTGGGAATACAAACTAGTAAAACCTCTTTGGAAAACAATGTGGCAATTTCTGAAAGAACTAGACATTGATCTTCCATATGACATACATGTTCTCTAAGTACCAAGCCCTGCTTCTAGGCCACCAGGAACCCTCCCTGTCCCCATCCTCTGGGCTTCCTGATTTTAGATATAGCCTGTACCACCCATCAGTACCAAGCTCATCACCCAGGCATCCCCCATCCTTGTGTCTGTCAGACATCACTCTCCATCCTTGTTCTCCTGAGCTTCCGGCTGGGGAATTATGCAGAGTAGGAAACATGTCTCGTGGGACTCTGACTCCCTAAAGAACTGATAAACATGCCTGTTGTCTGTTGTGTTTTCTTCTCACTCCAGTGGCCTCTTGGACCCTTTCCACACACATGGACACTAAAGTAATGAGTCCTTGAGGCATTCTCTAAAACCTCAGAAGGGACCAGTTGGGCACTGTGGACAGTGCCACTGCCGCCTCCTCACCTCCATCTTTATTCTCACTTGACACTTCCCTAATCCCTGGTTGCTACCTGTGTGGCAGAGGCTAGACTGGGATGCTCACTGGTCAGGGATGCAGAGCAAAGTGAGTGTGAGCATGGGTATGATGCCAAGGCAGTGACAGGTGCATCCAGGGGGATCATGGGCAGTATGAGAGGTCACTGGGGAGGTACAGGTCTTTGTGGATGGCCAGACACATGCCTTCTCAATGTTGTCACAACTGAGTCCCTAACAAGTGCTGGCACTGGAAACATGCCCTGTTCTACAGCATGGGCTGCGCGCTGGCTCACTGAAGTCCCACGTTGTAACTGCTCCTGCCTTCAGTTCAGGTCTGAAAGGGCCTGTGATGGAAACCATGGATGGGAGGCCTTGGGAATGCACAAGAACAGTAGGTTCTTTCTGTGGCTAAGAGAATCCTGGTGGGCTGGAAGCGGGCTGGCCTCCAGGAGCAGTGTCCAGCCAGCAGGGCCAGGTGGCCAAGCTCTGCCAGGTCCCAGTCTTGTGCCTGAGGCAGCCCTGCAGGGGGAGGCAGCTCAGGGGGAAGAACCCAAGCTGCACAGCGTATCCAGTGAAGGACTGCAGGAAGCTGCTGTAACCTTGTTTCCTGTCTGTGACATTTCAGGATAGCACTTGCTGTTCATCGTGACTGAGGACAGTGATGCCCCTGCTATAAGCAGACCTCCTCAGGTGCTCCACACAGGCTTTTCAAAAACCCCTTCTCCCATCCTTCTGCACAGCCAGAGCTCATTGTGCCACTGATACTACTGATACCAATATTAGCATGTCTGCATTTCATGGTAGAAGCTGGGACAAGAGTGTTCCCCTCTTCTTGACCTTCCTGCTTGGCATGAGTTAGGCCCTTTTTTGGCATTCATTTCCCCACCCTTGCTTTAGAGCAAGGCATATACCCAGGCCATTGCCCAGCTAAGGCATAAGTCTCCTAAAGGAGAGACCTTGTCCTCCTCTTCTTAGAACCAGGCCCTAAAACTTTCCTGCACATTTGATAGTCACTACCACTTAAACTTCAAAATGCCAGGTTTGGGACACCTCGGTAGTACTTTGTACTCTATGATTGTTAGTCACGTGTAAAACCAAAGTGCATTCTCCAATGGCTTCTTTAGTTCAGTTCACCTACACCAAGACTGTTACTGCCACTGCCACCCCTCCCCCTCCCCACTACTACTACTAACAGTAATGAGACTGATTGCATCAATGCCCCTATCTATTATCAATTACAAAAATCCACCAAACCTGTTGGTCTTTTTGTTGTTGTTAGGTGACCCAGATTTAATTTGCTTTTCTTATCCACTGCAACAGTGCAAAGATGCTTCAATTATCTTCTTTGTTGGCTGACTGTGGAGGGGAAAATATGATTAAATTGTAAATGACTGTGGAATGTAATGTAAATGTCATGATTGATAGTATAAAGTCTGCAACAGAAAAAAATAGACAAAAGGAAGATGTTTAGATATTGTTTTAGACATTTAAACTTTCATTTTACTGTGTCTATGACATCATCCAGAGTATAATTAGTCAGTATAGTTAATACCTGCACTTCAAAGCTAACCAGGCAAGGATAAGATTTATTTCCTCCTTAAAATTAAGGCTAAGCTTTTAATTCTTCATTTTTTTATTAATTATTTTTATTTTTATGGATATGTACTAGTTGTACATATGTGGGGGGGTACATGGGATATTTTGACACAAGTTTATACTGTGTGATGATCAAATCTGAGTGATTGGGATAGCCATCACCTCAAACATTTACTGTTTCTTTATGTTGGTAATATTCTAAATCTACTCATTTAGTTATTTTGAAATAAACAGGCCCAGCACAGTGGCTCACACCTGAAATCCCAGCACTTTCAGAGTAGGCCAATTGCTTGAAGCTAGGAGTTCGAGACCAGCCTAGGCAATATAGCAAGACTCTGTCTCTACAAAAAATAAGAAACAAAAAAATTGGCTGAGCATAATGGCATGTGCATGTAATCCCAGCTACTTGGGAGGCTAAGGCAGGAGGATCATCACTTAAGCCTAGGAGGTTGAGGCTGCAGTGAGCTACTACCACAGCTCTCCAGCCTGGACAACAGAATGAGACTATCTTTAGGAAATGAAGTTAAATTAAATAAGAATTTAAAAATAAAATATACAATAAGTTATTAGTGACTATATTTGCCCTATTGTGCTGCCGAGTGATGCCTAACTAAATCACACACAGTGTGTGATGGCTCCTTCCTACCATAAAAGTCCATCAATCCTGGGGGTCAGGACGCCGCACACCATGTTCCAGCTCCCCAAAATAGCTCCCCCTAGTGCTACAAAGTGACAGCTCCTTCACTCCATGTGAGGTGGAGAACCCTGCCAAGCTCCTGCCCTGGAAGCATAGCAGTCCTGCCTGGCAGTTCACCAGTGCAGGGCTTGAGCTCTGAAGTCCGCCTCCTACCAAGCCTCTCTAGCAAGTGAATCCCTCCCAAGTATCTGCTTTTTTCTTATTAAACTTCAAAAAACGCTGAGCAAAATCCCAAAGAAACTTGGGGAATTATTTTTATTTTTGACTTTATGCTTTGCTGCCTTCAGAGAGTAAGCTCTACAACTTGATTTTAAAAGGGGGTGTGGTAATTAGGGATGTGATGTTTAGGGGTGTGTGTGTGTGTGTGTGTGTGTGTGTGTGTGT
>CAUYQG010044720.1:0-30758 GCA_963574415.1 Tarsius wallacei | reverse complement strand
GAATGCATTTGGCTAAAGCGATGGTTCCAGGAACAATGTCTCGGCTAATGAACCTGATAGGAAAGTCCAGTCAAATCACTACTGGTCCGTATACACGTTAAGTCTTTTAAGGCGATGGTCTTAAGCAGCACATCCAATGTGGAAGGCACTAGCTAGCCACACGTAGTCAGTGAAATCTTTTAAAATTTAGTTTTCAGCTGGGTGTGGTGGTATATGCCTATAATCCCAGCTGCTGGGGAGGCTGAGTTGGGAGGATGGCTTGAGTCCAGGAATTTGTGGCTGTATTGCGCTAAGATCGGCCTGTGTATAGCCACTGCACTCCAGCCTGGGTAGCACAGGGAGACTCCATCTCTAGAAAAAATTAGTTTCCAATTTTCAGATTAGAAAATTTACTCTTTGGGGGCTACATTTCTATGAACTTTGACAAATGTCAAGTAACTGCCACCACACCCAAGATGCAGAAAATTTCTATCCATCCAAGATAGTCCGTTGGGTTCCTCCTTTGTAGTCAAACTTCCTTCAACCCCCTCATCTTTGGCAACCACTCATCTGTTTTTTTATCCCTATGGTTTTGCCTTTTAAAATTTAAATTAATTAAAATGAAACAAAATAAAAAAATGTGGTTCGTTAGTTGCACTAGTCAGATTTCATGTGCTCAAATAATCACATGTGGCTAACAGAATACCATTTGGGACAACACAGCTATAAAATATTTTCATCCTTCCAGAAAGTTCCATCAGACAGTGCGAGCGAACGTACATTTATTTGGTGGTTCTTGAAAGTATGGGGGCCTGAGCCCGCAGGTTCGAGACCCGCCTGGGCAACTTGGCAAGACCTCATCTCTACAATAAATCAAAAAATTAGCCGGGTGTGGTAGCGTGGGCCTGTAGTTCCAGCTACTTGGAAGGCAGAGGTGGAAGGATCGCCGCAGCCCAGCGGGTTGAGGCTGCGGTGGCCGGGAGCGGCCCCTGCACTCCAGTCTGGGCGACAGAGTGGGACTCCAACTCAAAAATAAAAAAAAAAAAAGAAAGTATGGGGGTTCAAACTCGCTCTATGGGTTCTCTTCCTAGAAAAAGGAACACAGTGTGGACAGACATAAAAAGCGTGGTGCACATTTTCAGGGCATCCATTGACCTGGGTAAGCCCTTCTCTAGGGGTTAAGCGAGACTCCCAAATTTCGTGTAGGCTTGAAAGTCTGAAATCATTTTCCTCAGCCCTGGTTTTCTGCGTCCTGTCTTCCAGTGAAACAGCAAGCCAGAGCATCATCTGGCAAGCTTGCTGTTTCTCTTTAAGAAGCCATGCAGACAGGCAATTATTCACGGAGCTTGCTCTGCGCACAGTGTCTCGCCCGCTGGGCCGCCTGCTCTTGATTGCAGGAATGAGCTTTTGGAAATCATCATTATTGGTAAATATAAATCGGGAGTGTTTGGAAGACTTCATGGAAGTTTAGCTTCTCTCACATTAAATCTTCTTTGTTAAAATGTAACGGTGAAGGAGTTTCGGAATAGGCTTAGCATGTTAAAAAGGTGGCTTGTTCCTTAAAACAGTGCTGTGGTAATTCCAGTCCAGATTAATTTCATTCTGGAAGCTGCTTCCTTCCATCCCACAGTTTAGGGGCAATTATTGTATTTGCTTTGCCGACGCCGTTCTGTTCGCAGTCCTTATTTGACGCTGGCTCCTGCTTAGCTCCCTGAAAAACCTGGGGAAAGCCTTTCCCTGGTGCTGCTCGTCCTCTGGTGATAAAACACTCCACGCTCACCGGGAGGGGCCTGGCTAAACTACTGCTAATGGATACTCATGTCTACATCGCGGGTCATTGTGCAACCATGCCATCACAGGAGAACATCTTTTCTACTTGCCTACCCAGACTGTTCTTGGAGCAGAATAAATTGTAACAACCGAAGAGGTTATCTGGTCTCATCTGACAGTAAGACCTGTTTTTTGGTCATCTGGGTGTCCTCTGGGATTCCCAAGTCCCATAACATCCAGCACACAGTGACTCAGATACCCACTCAGGCCCCACGGAAAGAAAAACTCCTTCCCTTAGAGTTCTGCAAATGGCCATGGTTGCCTGCTCATGAGGAAGTCAGACCAGAATTCCTTATTTTTATTTTAATTGTAGAGTTGTGGAGGGTACAGGTAGGGATTTGCTACTTAAGTAAATTGCATGCAGGAGAGGTTGGGGCTTCTAGCAAGCCCTCTCCCCCGCTGGTAGCAGACCTGGAATCCAATGGGTGGTCGTGTGTCCCTTTTCCCCACCTCCCTTCATTAGCAGTGCCCAGCATTTATCGTTCCCACCTTTGCGCTCCCATGCCCAACGTTTAGGGCCCGCTTAGGAGTGAGAACGTGTGGTATTCAGTTTTTTTGTTTCTGTGATATTTCACTTAGAATGATGGTCTCCAGCTGCATCCATGTTACTGTAAAGGACAAGATGTTCTTCTTTATGGTTGAGTATATTCTATCATGTATGTGTACCACGTTTTCTTTAGCCAGTCTACTTTCAATGGGCGTTTGTACTGGTTCCATATTTTTGCTATTGTGAATAGTGTTCAATGGACATATGTGTGTGGATGTCTTTTTGGCAGAGCGATTTGTTTTTTCCTCTGGGTATATTCCCAGATGTGGCATTGATAGATTGTATGGTAACTCAATGTTTGGTTTTTTGAGAAAACATCACACGGCTTTCCACAAAGGTTGAACTAGTTTACATTCCCTCTGACAGTGTAGGTGTGTTCCTGTTTCTCCACAGCTGTTAACACCTGTTTTGTTTTTTCAAAGTTTTTAATGATAGCCATCCTGACTGGTGTGGGGTGGTATCTCACGGTAGCTTTTACTTGCGTTTCTCTGATGGTTAGTGAAGCTGAGCATTTTCTCATGTCTGTTGGCTGTTTGAATGTCTTCGAGAATTGTCTGTTCATGTCCCTTGCCCACTTTTTAGTACAGTTACTTTTTTTCCCCCTGTCAATTTGTTTGAGTTCCTTATCGATCCTGGATGTCAGGCCTTTATTGGATGCATAGCTTACAGATATTCTTTACCATTCTGTGGGTTGTCTCTTAGTAAAGAGAGTACTCTTGATGGCTTTTGTGCAAAAACTTTTTAGCTTGATAAGATTCTTCCTGTCAATTTTAGATTTTGCTGCATTTTCTTTTGAGGACTCGGCCACGAATTCATTGCCTACTCTGATGTTCAGGAGGGAGTTCCCTAAGTTTTCTTCAAGATTCTTATAGTTTGGGGTTTCACATCTAAATCCTTGATCTATTTTGAGTTAATTTTTGTATATGGTGACAGGTAGGGATTCAGTTTCATTCTTCTGCATGTGGTTAACCAGTTTTCCCAGCACCATTATCAAGTAATGCTTTTCTTTCCTCAAAGTTTTTGTTGGCTTTTTCGAAGATGAGTTGTTTGGTGGTCCGTGATTTTATTTCTGTGTTCTCTGTCCTGTTCTATTGGTCTATGTAACTATTTTTGTACCGATCCCATGCTGTCTTCATCACTATAGTCTTGTAGTAAGGTTTGAGGTCTGAAAGTGTGATGCCTCCAGGCTTGTTCTTTTTGCTGAGAATTGCTTTAGTTATTTGGTCTCTTTTTTGCTTCCGTATGAATTTCTGTGTTGTCTTTTCTAGGTCTGTGAAAAATGATGCTGATAGTTTGATAGGGATTGCATCGAATCTGTAGATTGCCTCGGGTAGAATGGACATCTTGACGATATTGATTCTTCCAATCCATGAGCATGGAATGTTCTTCCATCTGTTTGTGTCGTCCTTGATTTGTTCGAGCAGTGTTTTGTAGTTATTGCAAAGCAGACCAGAATTCTTGATATCCTGCCTGAAAGTTCTATACGCTGCCTCATGTGGTTGTTTCTTATCTACCCTATGAAAAACCAGACTGTGCCCCTGTGCCCACCCTCCAACTGCCATGAAGGCAAGCCAGTTCCATGGAGCAGAACTTTTCTGAAAGCTTACGGGTCAAGGGGAGTAGCCCCCTTGCCCAGCATGCAGCAAGTATTCTAAAATCACGTATTATGTGTTGCTGATCTTTTTGGTTTTTTGCTTTTTTTTTTTTGAGCTGGAGTCTCACTCAGTCACCCAGGCTGAAGTGCCGTGGCACACTCATGGCCACCCCAGCGTCGACCTGCTGGCCTCCGGCGATCCTTCTGCCCCAGTCTTCCAAGTAGCCGGAACTACAGGCATGCGCTACCCTATCCAGCTAATTTTTGATTTATTGTAGAGACGAGGTCTCGCCAAGTTGCCCGGGTTGATTCGAACCCGCTGGTTCAGGCAGTCCATTCGCCTCGGCCTCCCGAAGTGCTGGGATGACAGGCTGAGCCACCGAGCCCGGCCTGTGTTGCTGATCGAAAGCTCCCTGCTGGTTCACTAAGAGTGGTATCCTTTCTTCTGCTGTCTTTCTCTCTCTTCTTTCTGTTCTTCTTCCCTCTTCTCTTCCTCTGAGAGATGAATAGATATTGCTGCTATTTTCTAAGGCAGGGCAGGGTAGCCTCTTATTCCTATGCCTGGGCTTTTGCTAGGATCTGCAACCTTGAGACCTCATTCCTAGCTCATATTAATCAGCACCTTTAGGAACCCAGCTCAAATCAGCTTTAGGTGGGAAAAGAGAAGTATTCTATTCTATCTGCTCAAAAAACCAAAGGATATGCAATAGCAGGGGTAGAACCAGCCTGAGGGCTGACTTGAAGACCTTAGAGCTCTTTCTTTCTTTTTTTTTTAATTTTTATTATAAATACGTGGGGTACAATTCAGGGATAGGTATCTAAACATTGATCATGCAGGTACCTTGTTGATGAGGTGTGCCCCTCCCTCCCCTAGCAGTTTCCCTCAACTGCCAATCCCATCCCCCCCCCCCGACAGTTTCCCATTACTGCCAATCGCTTTCTTATAGCATTATAATTGTTCAAGGTCTTCTTATGAGTGAGAACACATGGAACTCTGTCCTTTGTTTCTGTGATAAATCACTGAGTATGACTGACTCCAAATCCATCCAGGTTGCTGCAAAGTCCATCTATTTGTCCTTCTTTATGGCTGCCTCATATTCCATTGTGTATATGTATCACAGTTTTTTTATTCAAAAGAAGATATACGGGCAGCCAACAGACACATGAAAAAGTGCTCAGCCTCACTCATCATCAGAGAAATGCAAATCAAAACCACATTGAGATACCACCTAACCCCTGTAAGAACGGCCATCATTAATAAAACAAACAACAACAGATGCTGGCCAGAAGAAAAAGGAATGCTTCTATACTGCTGGTGGGAATGCAAACTTGAACAGCCTCTTTGGAAAACAGTGTGGCGATTTCTGAAAGAACTAGAAATTGACCTTCCATGTGACCCAGCAATTCCCCTATTGGGAATATGCCCGGAGGAACTCAAATTGTTCTTAGAGCTCTTTCAACGCATTTTTTCTCTTAGTCTCCCACAGGTTCTCGGGTTCACAAGTGCACAACTTTCTCCAGGTAATGGGGACATGGCTTCAGAGGCTGTGGACTCCCATCCTGGCAGACTTACCTCCAGAAAGGAAACAAGAATCTTTCCCCAACACCTTCAGGTAGACTACTCCAGGAAAGGAGCTCTTAGTGGCTGGCCTTGGGTTACACACCCACCGCTGGACCAATCATGGTAGACAAAGGAACGGGGTATTATGACTTGTCCAACCTCAGTCATGTGCCCTCCTCTGTAATGACAGAAGCAAATTCCTTATCTTGACAAAGGGGAAGGTGAGGCTGGAAGAATGAAAACCACAATGGGTACATATAACAAGTGGCTCCTCATGTGTTTACCTCCACTGAGGCAGTTGTCTCCAGACTGGGACTTGGCGCTGAGAGATCCCATGATGTGTTGCAGGTTCCATGATCCACAACCAGATCTTTGCTTGAAAGTTAACACTTTCCCAACTCTCTCTGCCTCTAGAATGAGTAAGTGGAATCTAGAGTGTAAGAATGTTTGGAAGCCTAGAAATTATGTATCTTCCTGCAAGAGGCATATATATATTTTTAGTTGGAGTCTCACTCCGTTGCCTAGTCTGGAGTGCAGTGGCACGCTCACAGCCTCCTCAGCATCGTCCTGCTGGGCTCCGGCAACCCCTCCGTCTCAGCTTCCAAGTAGCTGGAACTACAGGGGCACACTACCATGCCGGCTAATTTTTTGATTTTATCATAGAGACGAGGTCTCACCATGTTGCCCAGGCTGGTGTTGAACCCGCAGACTCAAGCAATACTCTCCCCTCGGCCTCCCAAAGTGCTGGGATTACAGGCTTGAGCCACTGCGCCCGGCCAAGAGGCACTTTAGGCAGAGAAAACAGAGCTGAAAGGCCTTTCAAAGAGGGAATTTCACTCACCCTGCTTCCCGCTCGAACTGTTCTTAAAAAGGCCTGAATGGATGAGTTGTCATCCCTTGAATTATTTCCAAAATGGTGACGCTACCCCTCGCTGTGTAATCAGCATTTAATAACCTTTGGCATCTGGGAATTCTTCCTTATTTTCCAACCTAACTCTGTCTTGATGCAATTGAAAATCACTTCCTCTCTGCACTCAGGAAAGGAGACCAGATGGTCAGTAGCCTATGTAAAATAATTTTTAATAAACTTGCCAGAATTAGTGAACCATTATGCAGGCTTTTCCTTCTCTGGGTAAAATAGTCCTAATGCCATCACATTTTTCCTCTTAGGTCTTGTTTTTTAACTTCTAAATTATCTGAGCTTCCTTTCTCTGGAACAGACTCACGTTCTTGCAATTATTCAACGTATGTAATAGTACTAACTACTAGCCAGGCAAGAAAGACTCAGCAGAGATATGTCGAGTGCTAAGTTCACCCAGGATTCCAGAGTGGGGGCATTCCAAGGGGACACACTTTGTTCCATGAATGCAGGTAACCTTCTAGTCTATCCCTGGTCATTTTTATAACTGATGTCAACTCATTGCTTATTCATTTTTGTTTCATTTGTAAGATTCTTTTTGTTGTTGGTGTTGGTTCTAAATCATTTGTTGGGATTGAATTGTTTTTGCTAAGCCTAAGGTAGGAGCACATTTCATGGGGTTGTTGTAGGTTATTAGCACGGGCAGCTCTTGAGAAACCATTTAATGTTCTTCCAGCTAGAGTTAAACGCTCATCACTTATGACAGGGAGGATGGTGGAGCCTTTTCTCAAATGTAAGTCCAAAACCAGCAAAAAATAATAATAATAACCCTTCTGGTTATTAGTCAGGGGGTGTAGCAAGGATCTCAACCCACACACCTGGGAGTCAAAGAAAGATGTGCCCAGGAGCAGGAATGAGGAACAAGAAACACTTCCTGGCTGATCCCAGAGTGACAGCAGATGAGGAGCTCTGTTCTCTCATCAGACCCAAGAATGCCCTGGCAGCACCGGTGAGAGTTCTGCAAGGGGAATTCACAATTACAGAGGTGCATAAGTGAGAGAATAAATGAATCACCTGAAGGTGGTTCTCATTGCTAGGCAACTCTTCATAAGCTCGAACATTTGTTTTCCTTCTTAGCTGTGTTCTTTGGGGGCACACAGGTAGACTCTACGTCTCCCTCAAGGTGTTGGCTCCTTACAGCTCTGTGGATTACGCACTGTGCAACTCCATCCGGTGCCTTCCACGTCATTCTCCATGAAAAAGGGCTACCCTTCAGTGGTTCAGTGCCCAACCTGCATAGCTGTCTGTGGCAGGCCTATCTGTCACAAACCCCACAGACCTTCTCATCAACTAATTTCACTCTTCTGCAGATGGGCTCAGTACCACCTACTGATACGGATTTTTCAGGTCAGGCCGGGCTTCAAGAGTGTCAGTTCAATGGGTTGGCCAGCTGAGCCCCAGAGAGGGTTGGCCTGAGGGGCTGGTAAGCCTAGCCCCGGAAGGGTTGGCTCTAATGGACTGGCAAGCCTAGCCCCTGGAGTTTCTCAGCTTTGGGGTCTCGTCTTCTTCCAGCAGCTTTTCTGGTTCAGCCGGCTCCATTGGCTGGCAAGTCAGCCTCTGGGGTGCACGGCTCTTCAGGCCGGGGTTCTTGTCTCGTGCCCAGGAAGAATGAGGGACACGGACAGCTGGAAAATGAGAAAGCAGGATTTATTAAGAGAACAGAAAAGCTCCCACAGTGGGAGGGGACCCAAGGGGGTTGCTGATTTGCAGCCGAAACCTGGTGCTTATATAGCCCTAAGACTGAGCCAATTGGCTAACACTAGCTGTGAGCTGATTGGCCAGCACTAGCTGTGAGCTGATTGGTCAGCACTAGCTGTGAGCTGATTGGTCAGCACTAGCTGTGAGCTGATTGGTCAGCACTGGCTGTGCCGATTGGTCAGTACTAAGGTAGGGGCCTAATGGTGAGCTGATTGGTTGGTACTTGGCAGCGAGCTGATTGGCTGTTTTTCTATCCCAGCAGTGAGTACTTAAGCTCTAGCTTGAAAGACTGGCAGGGAGCTTGTTTACCCACTTGAGTGTATCGGTCCAGAGGCCTGCTGGAAGCTCGCTGCATTGTTACTGAAGGACCCATCCTGCCTGTCTGTCTGTCTATCCTTTCTCTAGCCATCTCCTTTCTCACTACAACTGGAACAGCAGATATAAGCAGCAGAGTTTCTTTCTCAATGTAATATACAGAATATACATTTTGACACAGTTCTTTTAAATTTCTGTTGATATTTGTAGACATCTACTGCCTCATAAACTTTGTTTTCAATTATGTACGCTCACAAGCTGTTCCATTTCTGATATATTTAGGAAAAGTTCAGTCACATTCTCAGAATTGTAATGATTTCCCATAAAACGTCTGATTCTGAAATTTTGTTTCTATACAGTACAAATAACATAATGGCAGGCAAATCATGCTACACATTACCATCCTTTACGCTGTAGTTAAAGTTATTACAGCTCTCCAAACATTTTGCTTTTCTGTATTGTAAACAGAGATCCCGAGTACAGGCTATTTGTGAAAATATACATAACTTGGAAACCCATTACCTACTTATCTCCCTAATTCACATTCTATTTCTTCTCAGCCCAGTTTCTTTGATAATATTTGCATGGAGGTGGAATTTTTAAAAGTGCTCTCTCTTACCAAGGGGTTCCGTTCACCTGGAATTAGTACTGTGAGCAGAAAAGCACTACCTCAGTATTGGATGTGAGAAAGACTCCTGTCTGAAGGCTTAGCTGGGCACGAATCAGCTCAAGGTACCTCAGGGAACCCTGGTTTAATCAGTCTAAGCAATGAGTATTCTTCTTTTTCTAAAGAAGTGTGGTAATTGGACGCATGATATGGAGAGGTTTGACAGGATGGGGCCTTTGGGTCTAATGCTCTTTGAACAGGCCAGTGTCAGAGAAGGGCCTCTGCCTTTAGGAATGAGGTGAGGAGGGTAAGGAGGATCTCACGGGGGACAAAAAGAATACCGACCGCCTGGGTGAGTGATGCTGGTATTCTGACTTGGCGTCCAGGGGAAAGTGGGCACAGTCTGTTTTAGAAGGGTACCCTGTGTCCCAGCTGTCCAGGAATTTCCCCCTCCTTGGCCTATGATGCCCTCTCTTGCCCAGAGATTCCAGGGCACAACCAGCTTTGGCCCCTGTAGGCTGTGGGAGGAGCAGAGGCTTCTGGGACAACAAGTGCTGGTGTTTCCTCAAGCATTTCCTTTACCTGTTCACGTATCCATGCATCCATCTAATTTCTTTACCACCAATAGTGCATCTTGAATTTTATTTTATTTTTTGAAATAAGGCAGAGAGATGCAATTACTGCCCCAGGTGCTCATGAGAGGAGGCACACCAGGAACAAACCCTCCCTACCTGCAAGGAGCTGTTAGTTAGACCAGCAGAAAGATGAGACCCATTAGGACAGAGAAACCGTGCTGCAAGGGAGAAAGACATCTCTCTCTGTATACAGAAAGAGAACAGAAGAAATGAAGAGGGTGGTCTAAATGGGGCAACTCAACTTCCAGCTGGAGGGATGGTGGTTTCTTCCAGCTCTAGCCTTTACTGCAGAATTTTCCCAGACCAAATCTCTGATCACCTCACCGCTCTTCTTGGAAACCATCAATGGCTCCCTATTACTCACAGAATGAAGAACAAATGCCTTGACATGGCATTCAGGGACCCTCGAAAGTGACCCCATGCGACTTCTCTGGGACGACCTCACACCTTCTCCCTCCTTCCTTTTATGCTTCTACCTGATGGTCTTCCATTTTCTGAACAGCAATTTTTCTCTTTCTTTCCTTTTTCCAGAAACCAGGCAGTGGGATGGCCCCTGAAGATACGATTCACTGCCCCTCTGCATAATGCTGGTAGACGGGCAATGATGGGGTGGATCTACATGACATCCCTCAGGGTTTTCAGGAGTTAGAGATGAAGGCGGAGAACAGAGACATTCAGAAAGCAAAGTGCCTGGGAGCATGGGGGGAGGTAATATTGCTGTTGATTTTGCAGGCTGGGTGGGATTTAGGGAGAGAGACGCTGGACCCAGGTTGAGGATACTATTTGCCTGGCCACTCATCAAAGCTTATGAGTGGCTGGATTTCAGAAACACCTGCAAATCACAGGAAACATGCATTGGGAGTTTTGGGGCAGACATACGCCAGTGCTTTTCTGACAGGTGGTATTTTGGTGAAATTTTTATCCTATCTTCGTGAGCTCAAATGACGAATGTTTCAATAAGCAACTTAAAGAGGGATTTTTGTACCCCCGACAGCAATGTTTTATGTGCTGTTAAATAAAGCCTCTTAAAACCTTAAAGATTTTTCTTTGAAAATGAAACATTACAGGAAGCATGTGAATATATGCTGGTTTCCTCGGGCTTATAATCCAGAGGATAGATGTAGAGGGCTCGTTGAGTCATAACCACATATCATTGGGTATTTCTGACTATCAGAGGGTCTCCAATAGGGTCTTACAAAATTCTTTCTATACACATACAGAACTTTTGCTGGTTGCTATAGTGCCTGAAATGAATTCACACCATGGTGCACTAAAAAATGTCAAAGTGGGAGCCACCATGCTGGGCTCAGAGTGGCCCCTTGGCTGTGACGCTGGTGGCTTTGCCCTCGGGCCAAGCAAGTAGGACTTTCCCCCAGCTGCTTTCCTTCTCTCTCTGCATGAGTGGGATGGGAGGTCCCCTCCTCCCTCCTCCTCACTCCCATCACAGGGGTCCCCCAACCAGAGCCAAATCTCAGCACTGGTATGGCTTAAACTCAAGTCGCGTTTTCACGAGTTGGAAAATAGCACTTGACTCTTTCTAAGAGGAAGGGTCCTATGTCAATTAGTTATTGATTTCCAAACACCTTGGAAGTGGAACGTGGGTGACAGTGCCACGTACCAACCTGGATAATCGGCAGGCAAGATGTAGGTATGAGCTCTGGTCGGTTCCTCCACTGACCCGGGTTATCAGAACACGGGGAACCCAGGCCCCACCCTCAAGCACGTGTGCGGGTTGGAAAGCAGAGGCTGTAGTGGGACGTGGGCTGGCCAGAGCTCCTCTGCAGAGAAGACCCCCGGTCCCCAGAAATGGGGAAGTCTCCAGATGCCACCAGGAGGCCCTCCTCAGAGGGAAGGAAAAAAGCAATGCTTTGTTGGCTGTGGGAGTAGAGGTGACTGCAGATCCTTTTTTCTTAGGAAAAAAAGCATCATGATTTTTAGTATTGTAAAACGGATACATTCTTACTGTAGAAAATCTGGTAAATGCAGAGAAGGGGACAGAAGACACTAGCATCCTAGACTCATCACCCAGGAACGATCAGCGTTCTTGCTAGTTTCTTCTGGTATTGTGTTACAATTCTCCGAGTTTAAAAAAAATGCACTTGCCACCATAGTGTTCCTACAATGCTGCAGAGCAGTCCAGGCTGTTTCGTTTCCTGTTAATATTGTATCGTAAGCCATTTTCTCGTGTTATTATTCGTTCTGTATAAACATCATTTTAAATAGCAACTTCGCACATCGCGATTCTATTATTTTCTATTATTTTCTATTATTTTCTCAGCCCCGTCTGGACATTTAGGCTACAGATCGTTTGTTTTTACAATAATAAGAAGCAGCGAATGAATGTAAGCTCTCAAATACGGGCTCGGAAATTAACGAAAAAGGCACTTCTGCAGCAGGAGGGAGCCCTTCCCTTCTCAGCCTGCAGGGGGAGCATTCACGGAATCCAGGGTGGCTTCCACGTGGCCAATTTATGCTTGGCTTCTGAAATCAACCATGTGCCCTTGGAGGCCACAGGGGAGACACACACACATTGCTAATTTGCCATTGTCATTCGTTCGTTCGTTCGTTCATCCATTCATTCATTCATTATTGAGCACAGCTGTGATCCAAGCCATAGACAAGATCTAAGGATACACCGTGGATTAGAGGACAAAGAAAAGGCCCTGCCTTCATGGAGTGACAATCCAGTTGTCGCTGAATGTGTAGGTAGAAATGAAATGTAGCTGGGGAAGGGAGAGATGAGGGGTGGGGAGTCAGGACAGGGAACAGAGGGGCCTCGACTAGAGTGTGGATTAGCTGTGGAGCAGGAATCGGAGTTTCCCAGGCGGAGGAGAGGCAGGTGCAGGGTCTGACTTGGGAGTAATGACTGGTGCTTCCGGAGGCCTCCAGAAAGCCAGAGAGGCCAACCACGCTGAGGGAGGCCGTCACACGGGGCCATGAGGGTTTCGAGCTGGAGATGGGGCGGGTTTGGCTAGAGGTTCCTCAGAGCCCCTGATGTCTTTCCGGCAGCAGGGCAGTGTGGGGGGCATGGTCAGGACACTCCCTCCCATGTCTGTTCCAGGCCGAGGTGGGTGGGGACTGTGTAAATGGTCTTGTGCCAGTGGCTGATACATGATGCTGTCACTCCAAGGTGTAATTAAAGAGATGTATGCTAATTTTTAACTTGGTTAAGGGATATTAACTTAGACAAATGAACCTCTCCTTTCCCAATAATTAGATATCCAAACAAACACACACTTTTCTCCCCAATTAAATGAATGGAAACTGTAAACTCCGGAGCCCGATCTCAATATGCCCTATTTGTTACCGGTTTCCACTTCACTGCTTTCTTTAACTTTACAAAAGCAAACTACCCTATAAAGAAGCATAATAAAATCATAACAGTAAAAATATCATTTTGATTTTTGGAGGACATAAAATTCTCATTTACAGTTGGAAAGAAAGGTACTTGTGTTCAGCTAAAATGTCACGTTGCTTCCAAGAGAATATCGTGTAAAGGACTTTAGGGACAGTGGCATCCAGGTGGCACACTTCAAAATTAGATTTAATTTAAAGCAGTAACACCTATCCCTGAGGTATATAAAGGATGGATCATATCGAGGAAAGTTGATTTTTTAAAATTAAATTACCAAATTAGTGGCAGAAGGAAATGCAATGGATGAATTATAGACTCCTTCGTGTAGGCCAGTGATTCCCAAAGTGTGGCACATGCACTAGGAGTGATGATTTGAGGTGGGGTGAAGACCTCAAGTTTATTTTTATGTGAATGGCTGCAGCACGTGTGTACAGTGAGCTGGTTGGCCCTGACACGGCAGACAGACTGTGAGGGGAGTGAGAAATGCCCTGACGCCCCATGCATTATTGCCACTGGCCTCTTTTGCCCCCTGTACTCACACTTTGGGGTCTTGATAGAGATTCCCAGCACTAGAGTCTGTGTTGTCATGGGCCACACCTCTGTGGTCCAAAACATGGTATAAGATGAATGGGTCACAGGGTATTGTATTATAAAATACAGGACCAGTGACTGTGCTTAAGTTAAAAACAAACTATGTTTGCCATCTGTGCATGTAAGCTTATAATTGAGAGCCATGACCATGACTGCATCTACGTACGGGGGTCTATCTGGGGTTGCATGTGGACTCTTGTTCAAAGTTGAGGCTATGGTGATTGGCAGATCCCTACCTGTAAGCAAGGCCCAAACAAAGAACAAGCCCCATCACTCTCGTTCTTTGGCGTCCAATTCCAGCATTAGCTATTGTTGGAAGTAAGACCCCAGAGGCCTCCACTGATCGATATCATGTGCCTTGACATGTTACAGTCAAGCAGGATGCCTGACAGTCAAGCACAGTCACATCTGTGCTCCATCAGGTTATGGGGAGTTGGAACACTGGCCAGGTAGGACATAATGAAGAAGGTATAGGTCAGCGGGGCAGCAGAGAACAGGGTCCACCCTGGAAGACAAATGGAACAAGATGGAAGGTTCTGCAGAAGCAGGAATGTACAGTACCCGATGTCAGAGGAAGCTGCCCCATCCTTCGCCTTAGACCCCAAGAGCCTCTGCCCCATCATTGGGTCACCTGGAAGGCCAGTGATTCGTTTGCCCAGCGGAAGGGCGGGTGACTCATTGTGATGACTCCGTCAGGCCACACGAAGAAGATACAACCATGGAAGAGAGTCAGGACTTCCTTCCCTGATGCCCAAGAGCGTAGGGAGCTGCACACCTTGCCATGACCAACAGTGATGACAAGACCCAACCTGAGCAAAAAGCATTTTGGGCGTGGGGCTTTCCTATTGTCTTTATACAGTCTTTCACAAAAATAACTTGTCAGGATAGGTGCCGTTATTATTATTCCCATCTCATAGAGGAGGACATGGAAGCTCAGAGAGGTCAGAAGACACAGAAGATAAAAGTGGAACATTGGGTTTCACCCTTGCAACGTCAGACTCCAGGCTTGTCGTTCTCTCTGCTCGCCTCCCAGCAGGCTTCGTACAGCTAACAGAACGACAGGGTGGGGGACTGGAGACATTTCGCCAGAGATATTGCACTGCCTTTCTCTGATTTTATTTTTATTTTTATTTTTTTTAAGTTGAGGTCTTGCTCTGCCAACCAGGCTGGAGTGCAGTGGCATAATCGTGGCCACCACAGCCTCGACCTGCTGGGCTCAGGTGATCCTTCCGCCTCAGCCTCCCGATAGCCAGGACTACAGGCACATGCCACCATGTCCAGCACATTTTTAAAATTTTATTGTAGAGACGAGGTCTCACCATGTTGCCCAGGCTGGGCTCAGGCATTCCTCTCGCCTCAGCCTCCCAAAGTCCTGGGATCGCAGGCATGAGCCACCACTCCCAGCCTTTTTCTCTTATTTTAGGTACATTTTGCTGGTGACCAGACACAGTGTCTCTCTTCTCTAGACAGAGTTGAATGGCGATAACAACACAATGCCATGACAACCACCACCACCTACCAATCCTCCTACGCAAATCACACTTGGCAGGAGGCTAACTAGCGAAGTGCAATTGGGCGTCAGACACCTGGGTAGGATTCCTGCATCTGCTCTTGGCTTGGTATTCAAGTTCTGCCCCTTGCTTTCTTTGTGGGTAAACAAGAGTCATACCCTCCACCTCATAGTGCTGTGAGGATCAAAGGTTCCGATGTGTGAATGCCTGCCACACAGCAGTGACTCAGTAAAGCGCTTCTTTACCCTCTTTACCCTCAGCCTTCTGAGTAGCTGGGATTGCAGGCGCACACCGCCTTGCCCGGCCACTTGTTTGATCTTATGAAGTCAGCAGAGTTAATGCCGTCTGTCTGCCTTAATGGACTCCTTGAGGGCTGGGTCAAGTTTACACTCTCTGTTTAACTGACCATAGGCTGGAGTGACCCTGTCGATTGAGATTAAATGGACCCAAGCCCCATGCCACAGCCAGGCTTTTTGTTATTCCCAAGGGGCCCAGGGGTCCCGGCCATGTGAGTTCCCGTTCCTGATTTCTGGGTCCTGCCCCCATGGCTATCCTCTTCCCTTGGCTTCATTCTTTTCCTCCTGATTTGTCCTCAGCCCCCTTTCTGGATCTCTCCCCAGACCACACATGCAAGGTCCGTCTCCTCAAAGTCTGGCTGGGATAAGAGAGCTGATGTTACAATGGAAACACGAGTCATCTTTGTCCTTCAGAGCCCACTGACCACGGCGCCCTGGACACGCACTATTAGCTGCCGAGCTGTGTCTCTCCTCCTGGCTCTCCCTCCCCTGCAGCCACCCTCAGATTCTTCTCTCTTTAGTTCTTCTTGCACTGCGTGTTTTACCCATTCTTTGTTTTGCTGCTGCCTCTTTCAAACTGGTGGCCCACAGGAAGGGTACGGGTAGCTCACAGGTGTGCTTTCTTTGGCCCGGAGCATTTGAACGTTTTTGAAACAGAGGCCAATATTTAACATTGGGTCCACTGCACATGAAAATCTGGCATGTCAGTTTCTTTTGAAAACTCAGACAGGCTCAAACAGCACAGGGCTCTTTCTTGCATGAGTCATTCTGCCCTTTAGGAGAGGCCCACTCTGTCCAGCTGACCAGAATTCTGTCAGTCTGCCACCTTGCAGCAGCTAGTGGGGGAATGCCTTGGAGAGACCTCACTCTCCTCTGAAGGGTTCATATTCTCCTTGGTATTTATCCAAAGAGGATCTGGATGCTCTGGGGCATGTGGGCCTCACTTTGCCCAATCCGAGGGGCTAATCCAAGTATTGATAGTAACTGTTAGTATCTACCTATCTCTCATCTTTGATCCATCTGCTTATCTATCTAGTCTTTCTACCTTCTATCTATCTATCTACTATCTTTCTATCATCTATCTACCTACTATCTATCTAATAATCTATCTGTCATCTGTCTCTCTACTTATCAATCTTTTCTCTGTCAATTATCTATCATTTACTTTATCAATCTACCTACCTAATCTATTATTTGCTCTACCCATCTTCTAATCATCTTCATCTGTCTACCTACTCATCTATTTATCTATCATTTACTCTATCAATCATCTATCTACCTATCTATCATCTATCTATCATCTCTATCAATCTATCTATCTATCTATCTATCTATCTATCTATCTATCTATCTATCTATCTATCATCTATCTATCCTCTATCTATTCTCATCTCTTTATCTATCATCTATTTTCTATCTATTCTCATCTATCTATCTATCTATCATATTATTTAGACATCTATGTTTACTGCACTTAACACAGTACCTGGGACACAGTAGGCATTCAGTAAATATTTGTTAGACCAATTAACAAATATGCCACAGATGACAAAACTGAGTCTCCATTACCATCTTGTCATAAGGCTTCTCAGTTGGAGTGCCAGACCCAATTCCAGCCTGCTCAGAAACTCCTTGGCTCTTTCCTACCTCCGGGTCAAGGTTGGGGCTACAGCTGGCTCTGGCTACAGCAGCTCCCTGCGTTCACTTCCTTATACTCTCTGATATGTGACAGTGCTGGTTTTGCCGATTTAGCTGTCAAGATGCTTTCTTGACAGCTTTCTGGTGCCCACCGTGCAGGCACCTCACTGTCCACAAAGCCCCTTCAGGTGGGTGCCTTGGAGAGACCTCACTCTCCTCTGAAGGGTTCATATTCTCCTTGGTATTTATCCAAAGAGGATCTGTTTCCTGAATGGAGCGTCTTGGTCTTTTCCTGACCATTCCTTCCACTGGCTTGTTCTAGAGTTTAGCCACAACTACTGCTACCACCACCATTTATGGGACATTTATTACAGGCCACAGACTTCCTCCCATTTGACCTTGATAGTAGTTCTCCGGGGTGGGCACTGGAGGGAGGTTAAGCAGTGCGGCCAATGCTACAGCGAGTCAGAGGCAGAGCCAAGATGTGAGCATGGCCTTGATCTTGGCCTCTGAATGAGGGCAAACTACAACCCATGGGCTAAATCTGTTCTGTTTGGGGGCCCGTAAGATAAGAATGGCGTTTACATTTTTATACGGTTGGGAAAAAAAATCAAAAGAATAATATTTCATAATACATGAAAATTCTATGAAATTCAAATTTCAGTGTCTATAAATAAAGTTTCCTTGGAACACTGGCACACCTATTTGTTTATGTATTGTCTTTGGATGATTTCAAGCAACGTTGGCTGAGTGGAGTAAATTGCACAACGGAGTGTGGCCCCCCAAGACTAAACTATTAACCATTTAGCTCTTTGTAGGAAAAGCTTGCCCACCCCTGCTCTAGACAGATTGTCACCCCAATATCCGGGTTCCGGGGCTGGTAGAACCAGAGGCATCTCCGGAGAGACGCTGTCAGCCTGAGAGCATGGGAGTGGGGGCGGGGACTGAGCCTGGGGTAACCTGGCTGGGATATCCACATGGGCCCTGTGGGAGAGGGGACTTGGGTGTGGTGATGGCAATGCACAGGACTGAGAATGTGGGTGTATTATAGCACACGCAGGTGCTGTTTATCTCACCACTTGTTCCTGACAGCAGTCCTTCAATCAACACACGGGCATTGACCGAACTCCTACTGTGTACAAGATCTTGACTTAGACCTCTCCACAACAAGATCAAGGAGTCAATACAAGGTCAGGGCACATCTCAAAGATGGGCAGATTGTTAAGATGGGATAGCTGGCTTAGCACTAATTTGCACGCTCTGTACCTGCACCAGATGCAAAACCTTATTTCAGTACACCTGGAGGGATAGAGGGACTGAGAGTAAGTAAATCAGGGGTGAAAGACTAACCACACCTTCTTTTCCCCACCTGAAAATTCATGTGTGCACACACACCTACACACATACATTAGGGATCATCTGGGCCTACAATTACAGTTAGGTGTTACTTAACAATGGGAATAGGATCTGAGAAACGCATCGTTAGTCAATGTCAATGTTGTGTGAGCATAATAGAGTGTATTTACACAAACCTCGATGATACAGCCTACTACACACCTAGGCTGTATGGTGTGACTTTTTGCAGCTAGGCTACACACCTATTATGGTGCTGATTACTGTAGGCAATGTAACACAATGGTTAGTACGGGATAGGAATTTTTCAACTGCATTATAATCTTATGGGACCACTGTTACACACGAAGTCTCTTGTGTCCCTTGTGAAATGTTGTTATGTGGTGCTTAACTATGGTTTAATTCGGGGGCTGAAAGGATCTTAAATCATGGCACTACCCAAATTTTATTTTATTTTATTTATGCATATATATCTATCTATCTCACTCTCTCCCCAGGCTGAAGCGCAGTGATGCGATCATAGCTTCCTGCAACCTTGAATTTCAGGGCTCAAGTGATCCACACCACCTCTGGAGTAGCTGAGATTATAGGTGTGTGCCGTGATGCCTGGATAATTCCTATTTTTAAGATTTTTGTGGAGACAGGATTTCGTTATGTTGTCCAGGTTAATCTCAAACTTCTGGCCTCAAGTGATCCTCCCACCTCAGCCTCCCAAATTGTTGGGATTACAGGCCTAAATGATAGGTATGGGATAAGCTAGGCCTGAGAATGTACATTTCCAACAAGCCTCCAGGTGATAGGATGTCGCTGGCCCAAGGACCACACTTGGAGTAAGGGGGTTCTATTGCTGTGCTCCCCTAAGTGTGGTTTCTGGGCCAGCAGCAGCAGAAACTGATGAGAAATGCAAACACTCAGGCCGCATGGCAGTCCGACAGATCAGACTCTGGGGGTGCAGCCTGGGTCCAATCTGGGTTCAACAAATGCTGCAGGTGATTTGAGGCACGCGGGAGTTTGAGAACTGCTGCCCTGGTCTCATCCATGTCCAATTCCCTTGCCCCAGTCTCTTTCTGCCTGCTCCGAAGCCAACTGGGCTTCCTGCCATTGCTTGAGCAAATCATTAACCATTCTCTGATACCTAAATCCCTGAGGCCTGTCACCTAGAGCAGGTGAGGGGGATTGCCCTCTGGAGAAGCAGCTCAATTATAACCCAGTGCCTGCAGTCTGGAGCCTCTGCCAGGGTAATTTTCCATTCAGCGGCTCATTTTTGAAACGACTCTTTGCTTCCTCTGTCCGCAGTGTCTTAGTATGCAGGTCCGGTCGCTCCCTTGGGAAGGAGTCACATGGATGTGCTTGTGCAACCGTCTCAGCTGCGTGGCAGGCCAGGCTGGCCCTTGGAGATGCACCCACCAGGGGCCCCCAGAGGCATTTCATAGGTCAGATCATTATATTTTAAATCATGCCCTTCCAAACCGACCCTCCTGATTATGTGATAATCTATTCAAATATATTTGCATGATGCAACAATAAGACAGGGAAACAATTTTATCTTTTACGAAAGCACACATTACATGTTTGGAGAGTAGAAAATGATTGTAGAGATAAAGTGTTCGTTTCCTAAGATCCTAGCTATATAGAATTTTACCACAGAATCAGAAAGTTAACCTAAAACCCATTGAAGAGTTTGTGTTTGTACTGCTGATTTCTATTGTGAGAATATTACATTTTTATTTTCATGACGGGTTTTAATTTGTAAATTTGACCTTGCCTTAGCAAGTGGAGACTTGGGATTCTGAAGCTCATATTCTGACTTTTGGCTCTTAAATGAATGAAGCTGTAAAAATATCAAGAGTAATAGCAAAATAGCATGTCGTTAGATTTCACAGTGACTATAATTGGGATTACGATTCGATGACTGTAACCACACAAAAGACACATTATCTTTATAATTTATGATCCTCCTGGACCAAACTCAACATCTCAAAAATGCAACATTTCAGTACCATCTGGGAGATTTGCCCAAGAAAATTATGGATAAACAAAGTTCTTTATTGACTCGCTAAGATCCAAGTGGAATCAATTATACATTATTGTTGTCTTTGTCGGCACTGCAGAGTGTAATACAGCTAAAGACCCACATTCCATAAATCATCTAAGTGTAATTTCCCAAGAGGCTAAGTTTTGTGGGGAAACAAAGCATTGTGGGTGTTTTCTGCTTGGATTTTTCTGATCATATTCAGAGTGGGAGTCGATCCATTTTCCTTGGGCTCCCCAGTGTGCTTTGCCAGGCTCAGTGAACTTGTGAAGTGCTGCCCTGGAGGTTTGAGACTGCTGGAGCCTTTCAGTTTCAATATTTTCACTTATAGTGCGCCCTCAACATCACAATGTCAAGAAGTCAGTATTTGCCACCCATGTTGCAAAGTCTTTCGGGATGATGATAAACCCAAGTGAAAGAGGTACCAAGCTAGATGTCATTGAAGCAAAAATGATTCTAATTCAGAACCATAGGGAAAATATTCTCGATGAAACCCAAGCCATGGGAGCCTAGACCATGAGTTATGCTATTCTGTGGATGTCTATCAGAGCTCATGAGAAAAGATGCTCTTTTTCTACAGTGCACCCACATTAAAAATATGATTACAGAGTCGGGCACGGTGGCTCACACCTTGAATCCCAGCACTTTGGGAGGCTGAGGCGAGAGGCTTGCCTGAGCCCAGGGGTTTGAGACTAGTCTGAGCAACATGGTGAGACCTCGTCTCTACATAAATCAAAAAATTAACTGGGCATGGTGGCACACACCTCTAGTTCCAGCTACTTGGAAGGCTGAAGCAGAACTCAGCAGATCGAGGCTGCAGTGGCCATGAGCATGCCACTGCACTCTAGCCTGGGCGACAAAGTGAGACTGACTCAGGGAGAAAGAAAAAAAAAAAAAAAATATATATATATATGTGTGTGTGTGTGTGTGTGTGTGTGTGTGTGTGTGTGTGTGTGTGTGTGATTACAGCACTCATCTCAATAAAGGAACAGTACAGAGGAGGGAGACCACTGTTCCCGTTGACAACACTCAGAGAGACACATGACCGTGAATGGGAACAAGTAGAACTCTGGTGAGTCCCTTTGCATCTTGCCCTCTCTTAGAAGTCGTGTTGGTTTGGCTCCAGGCAGAGGTGAGGAGCTGGTTGAACTAGAGTGGCCACTGGCTTAGTGTTCCCCCTGCTCTAGTGTTGGTCTAGATTTGGTCTGGAGCTGGCTTCTGGAGTGGTCTTCTATATCTTGTGCCTCCCATCTTTAATATGTTAATTCCACCAGTATCCGTTACGAGTCTACCCTGGGCTCACCACAAGGCTGGCATCATCAACAGGTGGACAGGCATCAGAAACAAGTCGGTGAGTTTATGGTGGGAGACCGCAGGGGGACGGGGAGATTCTCCACGGATGTGACCCTGAGGCTTGAAGGATGAGAAGAAGGGAGCTGAACAAGAGGGGAGAGAGTGGACAAGGCTGATGCCAGGACTAGAAATGAGAGTCCAGGAGAGAAGCATGGAGGACTGAGGGTTCGTGGGTGATGAGAAGGACTTGGGGACTAAATCCTGGGAGGTTGGCAGGAACAGATCAGGCAGGGCCTTAGGAATTTTTGTGAGGAGTCTGCCTTTATCCTGAGGTGCCGGGGAACCTCTGTGGGTTTATTTCGAGTGGGGTAGTGATGAAGGCAGGTTGCAATATAGAATTCTCCCTCAGACTGTGGTGCAGACTATGGGTTGGGGCCGCAGTTAGGAAGCAGCTGTCACCATAGTGTCAGAGAGAGAGAGAGAGAGAAAGTTTGACAGTTCAGATAGATGAGTAAATTCCAGACGTGCAGGTGCATATTTGTGATACTTGACTTAAATGAGATATTCAACTGCAGACTTACTCTTCACAGGCATGTGGGACCGATACTGGAATCTACATTCCCCCAATGCGGGTAATCCCTCCCACTTCCTTCCTGAAAGCGTCCTTCTTTCATTCTGTGATTTTTGGGTGGTGCAGACTGGCCATGCCATCCTTTGGATGATGAGACTCACTTTCAGCTTCTCAAGGTTGTCTTCCCAGCCTTCCGCAGTCTCCCTAGGGGCAGATGACAGAATCCTTGCCCTTTGAGGTCTGGTGGGGGGAAACAGAAAGGACTTTACTTACCCAGGGTGGTGGCCTGGACAGTGCATGCGTCATTCCCCCAGGCCCTTGAAACACCTCCGGGCCTCCGGACAGCCCTGGACCTGTGTGAGTATTCTCCTCCTGGGCACCCTGAGGCCTGCTGGTAGCTCAGTTCAGAATGGCCTCTTGGCCCTAGGGAGACACTTCATGTCTGAAGTCAAGGGAAGAGTTTTTTCTTTCCAGGAGGAGCACTCGGTCCTCTGGGTGTCGCCTCACCACATGACAAAGAAAATGACAAAGAGGAAGGACCAGGTGCTCACAACCCAGGAGGTAGCCGCTGTCTGCAGGGATTGCTCCAGAAAAGAGGCTGTCCCTTAGTCCACAGTGGATTCCACAATCCATGGCATCATACACGTCACACACACACACACACACACACACACACACACACGTATATGTATGTAAGTATATAATGTCAGTATTTTTTTAAGACCAAGAACATCCAGAATTGTTCCTTAGCTCATAGAAAGCACTCAGAGTATGATATTATTTTTATTATATGCTTTTTATCTATACTAATATTGTTAGGCCCGAAATCGATGCCGACAAATATTTGCTGACTGAGCATTCGGCAAATGAGAATTGTGCTCACTGACATACATTTTGGCTTAATAATTTATGTGGGAGCAAGGAAATATTTTCGTTAAGGATTTTTCTCACGGGGAAGTGCTGTCTTCTAATAAAGATGTTAATCTCTTCTAACTTGTCAAATAAGGCAGTTATAGGAAATCATGGATCCTTGATTCTCTGCCTTGGAGTAGGTGATTCCTGGCACCTGAAGAGGAATGATTTCTGTCTCTTTCTGTGTGTTCACTCCACCTGTCTTGCCTCCCCTCACTTTCTTCTGCCATGTGACGGATCTATGAAGAAGCCATTCTCTGATATTGAGAATTTCTCAAGCCCAAGAAATGGCTTTGCAAGGCATAGGAAGTTCGGCTGCCCTGGCACCCCTTACTGAATGACAATTCATTATTATACCCTCAAGTTTTATCCGGTATCACTTTCAGAAACACTTCCAGGAAGACGGACTTTGTTCCCTCCCAAATGGCCCCAAATGCATCCTCCATTAGGAAATTGTTGGCCGCCTGTGTGTATCCACAGGGCAAATTCCTCTGCATAGAGGGTTAAAGTTTCTTTCTGAAAGGACCCATAAGCTTCCAGGCTGGGTGCAGTGGCTCAAGCCTGTCATCCCAGCACTTTGGGAGGCCGAGGCGAGAGGATTGCCTGAGCCCGTGGGTTCGAGACCAGCCTGGACAATATGGTGAGACGGCATCTCTACAATAAAATAAAATAGAAAATAATTTGCCAGCATGGTAGCGTGCACCTGTAGTTCTGGCTACTTGGAAGACTGAGGGGGAAGGATAGCCGGAGCCCAGCAGGTCGACACTGGGGTGGCGGTGAGCGTGCCACTGCACTCCAGCCTGAGTAAGAGTGGGACTCCAAAAACTATATAAAGTTTGGTTTTCTTTAATGACTGGATACCCAGGAAGCTCAGAGCTATGTTTAATGAGCTGCAATAGTACAGTGTCAATAATTATTATTAACATTGTATATTTCACATGTTAGCAAGCAATTTTGCATACGTTTTCTAACTGAATTCTTACTATATTGTTGTGAGAGCCACGCTCTTATTATCCCCACTTCATTAATGGGAAATAAAGGCATAGATGACTTTATCAACTTGTCTAAGATTTCACAGCTGATGAGTGTTAATTTTGACCAAGGATCTGGTCTCTACCTTTCTTTACTTTGTTTCTTCATGCTGTAGTTGCAGAGACCAGGGCAGGGTCACGTGTCCTTAATAACTAATAACAGAATATACAAAAATTGAATTCAACCTATTCTGAGAAGTAATAGGAATGATGCCTGGAAATGTTGCTTAAAGTATACACTGAACTTCTTAAGCTCAATAAATATTTATGCAAACACAGCATCCTGCTAGAAATATAGAAGGTCTTTGGGAAGACTATTTCTGAAAGTTAGTAACTCTTACTGTGATAAAATGTATGTTATGAGATCCAGGTTGAATGAATGAGGAGAGTCTAAGTGTTGACTCCATGTTCTGGGGGAGATATACATTTAGTTTCATTTGACAGGTAGTAATAGAACTCCTATTGAGTGGAACAGGAAACACACATGCGGAATATATGGTTCATCCATGTAGGTCACGCAGCTTAACACAGGTAGCAAGAGAAATATCCAGCTCATCACCGGATGAGGCAGACCGTGAGGAGTGTTCTCAGTGGGGAAAGAGGGGAGGGCCTCACAGATTATCTTCTCAAACCCTCGTGGGAACCCTTTCACGTGGGAACTGCTGCCTCTACCTTATAGGTGGGAAATTTAAGGAACTTAACCAAGCTCACATAGTGAATGCATCGCACAGCCAGGATTCAAACTCTGGTAGGAAGGTCCAAGCCCTTTCCAGGACACCATGAGCCACCTTTGGCCTCCTGGTTTCATTAAGAGAGCTACCAGGCATTAACAGATGGAGAAAAGCAGAGTGCAAAATGTCTCTTTGCCGGGGGTCTGTGTTATTTTCAAGGAGAATTATCAGCTTTCCATAGACTCAGCTGTGGAGTGGCATTTTTGCAGAGAGAACAACAGAAACAAAAACAACAGAGACAGGAAAACTCGGGATGTTGTTAGGAAGTGATAACTAATAATAGAAAAAGAGATGAAACAGGCAGTTTTATGCTCTGGGATAAGGACACCCATGCTGGAATCAGACCCGCTTGAGTCTAAATCCTGGCTCTGACTTAGCCAGTTGGGGAAGCACTTATCACAGTACTATCTAGCACCTTGTAAGCACTCAGTAAATAGTAACCATATGGTGCTAGATATTTGTCAAGTACAGAGGGGCATTTCAGGATTTTAGGGGCAGGAAAAGACTTAATCTACGCCACTGGGCTCTGACCCTTGAAAGAGCTAAATGTTTTTTTTTTCTTCCCTATTTGCCTTAGTCCATTTCATGCTGCTGTGACAAAATATCACAGACTGGGTGATTTCTTATAAACAGAAATTGACTGGATCATGATTGTGAAGGCTGAGAAGTCCAAGATTGACATGTCTGCATCTGGTGAGTCTTTCCTAGCCGCATCATTCCAAGGCAGAAAGACAGAGAGGGCACCAAAGAGAAGGAAGGCAAACTTGGGCTTTGATAAAGAACCCCCTGCCTCAATAGCCATATTCATCCATGTAGGAGCGTGGTGCCCTCTTGACCCAAGCAACTCTCCTTGGGCCCCACTTCCCGACAAATTAGGAATCAAATTTTCAATACATGAACTTCGGGGGACACATTCAAACCATAGCACGATATATCCATTTTTTTTCTTAGACAGCTTCATTCCTGTTCGCCATCATTGAGAAATGGCCATAGCAAGTCAGTGAACAAAATGGTAAGTGATGTTTCATTATTTATGATTGTCGCCCATCTCCAATTTGGTGCTTTCCCAGCCTTTCAAAAAAAAAAAGCCTGCAGACATTGCAGTTTTAAAGACATTGCTTTGCATGTTAATTAAAGAGAGCTCATATATTAGAATGATGGTGATTACAAACTAGAACCAAATACCTGTATCTCCCCTCAGTTTTCTTTAGGCAGTCACAGTTCTGTTACTGTTTCCAAGAACGCTCACACACCCAGAATGTCCTATATCTCTTTCTCCTGGAATGATTATAACCAGCAATTAGAAAAACGACTTTCTTCCACCTGAGTCTTATTTATTTGACTATATAAAATTAAGAGAAGGGGGAAGATAAGAACCACAATTCATAATTGTTTTAAAAATTTCATCTTTTAATTGACACACAATAATTGTACATATTTATGGGACACAGAGTGATATTTCTATATATATAATGTGTGATGATCAAATCAGAGTGATTAGCACATCACCTCAAAGATGTATCATTTTTTAAATGTTGGAAACATTCAGAATTCTGACTTCTAGCTATTTGCGCTATGTATTATTGTTAGCTGTAGTTATCCTATAGTGCTATATAAAACACTGGAATTTATTCCCCCTATCTAGTTGTAATTTTGTATCCTTTAACAAATCTGTCACTATCTCCTCCTTCTCCCTATCCTTCCCAGACTCTAGTATCCTCTGTTTTACTTTTTACTTCTATGAGATCAAATTTTTTTTAGCTTCCACATAGGAGCAAGGACATGTGGTATTTAACTATCTGTTTCTGGCTTATTTTACTTCCAGTTCCATCCATGTTGCCGCGAATGACAGGATTCTATTCTTTTTTTATAGTATTCAGCCGCCATGGTGTGTGTGTGTGTGTGTGTGTGTGTGTGTGTGTAAAACATTTTCTTTATCCTTTCATCTGTTGTTGGGCACCTAAGTTGATTCCATATCTTGGCTATTGTGAATGCTGCTACAACAAACATGAGGGTGCAGATGTCTTTTTGATATACTAATTTCTTTTCCTTTGGATAAGTTTTCATTAGTGAAATTGCCGAATCATATGGGCTTTCTGTTTATCCTTTATTGTTTAACAGCCATACTGTTCTCCATAATGGCCGTACTAGTCTACACTCTCACAAACAGTGTATAAAATTTCCCTTTTCTCCACATCCTCACCATCATTTGTTATTTTATTTTATTTTTTTTGGTCTTTTTGATAATATCCTTCCTAAGTGGGGTGGGATGATACCTCATTGGGGTGGTTTTGATTGTATTTCTCTGATGATTAGAATGTTGATTATTTTTTCATATACCTGTTGGCCATTTGTATGTTTTCTTTCGAGAAATGTCTGTTCAGATCATTTGCCTGTTTTTTTAATCTGTTTTTTTTTTTTTTTTGCTGTTGAGATATTTGACTTTCTTGTGTATTCTAGCTATTAACCCCCTGTTGAATGAGTTGTTTGCAAATATTTACTCCCCCTCTGTAGCTTGTCTTTTCACTCTGTCTCTTGTGTCCTTTGCTGTATAGAGACTTTCAAGTCCCCCATAATTCTATTTGTTTATTTTTGCTTTTGTTGCCAGAGCTTTTGAGGTCTTACTCATACATCGTTTTCACAGATCACTGTCCTGAAGCATTTCCCCTATGTTTTCTTCTAGTAGTATTATCATTTTGGGTCTTACATTTAGGGCTTTGATCCATTTTGAGTTGATATTTTTATGGGATCAGAGATGAGAGTCAAGTTTCATTCTTCTGCATATGAATATCCACTTTTCTCAGCACTGTTTCTTTAAGAGATTGTCCTTTTCTCCCATAAGTGTTCTTGGCATCTTTGTCAAAAACCAGTAGGCTACAGATATGTGGGTTAATGTCTGGGTTCTCTGTTCAGTTCCATTGGTCTATGTGTCTGTTTTTATGCCAGTACCATACTGTTTCTGTTATAGCTTTGATATATCTTGAGGTCTGGTAATATGATATTTCCAGCTTTATTCTTCTTGCTCAGGATTGCTTTGGCTATTTGGAGTCTTTTGTGGTTTCATACAACGTTTTAAAATTTTTTTGTTACGGTACTGTGAAGAACTTTATTGGTATTTTGAAAGGAATTTCTATGAATCTGTTGATTGCTTTGAGTAGTATCATCATTTTAACAATATTAGTTTTTCCACCATGAGCATGGACGATTTCTTTTTACTTATTTATTTATTTAATTTTACAGATGTAGGGTAAAATTCAGGGTTAGGTATACAAATGTTCATTATGCAGGTACCCTTATTGATGAGGTGTTTCCCCCTCTCCCCTGGCAGTTTCCCACTACTGTCAATCCCTTTCTTATAGTATTATGATAAATGGTCAAGGTCTGCTTATGAGTGAGAACACGTGGTACTCAGTTCCTTGTTTCTGTGATAGATCACTTAGTATTATAGATTCTAAGTCCATCCAAGTTGCTGCAAAGTTCATAATTTTATCCTTTATGGCTATGTAATATTCCATCATGTGTATGTACCACATTTTTTAATCCAGTCCTCTTTCGATGGGCAGCATGGTTGGTTTCATGTTTTTGCTATTGTGAATAGTGAAGCATGGAATATATCTTCATTTCTTTGTATCTTCTTCTGTTTCTTTTATTTTTGTAGTTTTGTAGTTTTCTTTGTAGAGGTCTTTCAGCTCTTTGGTTAAATTTATTCCCAAGTATTTTTTTTAAAGTAGCTATTATAAATGGGATTCTTGATTTTTTTTTTTGTAGCCAGGTTGTTGTTTGTGTATAGGAATGCTAATGTTTTTTGTATGTTAATTTTCATCCTGTGAGTTTATTGATCAGTTCTAAGAGTCTTTAGAATCTTGGGGTTCTTCTATGTATAATATCACGTTGTCTGCAAACAGGGAAAATTTGTCTTCTTCCTTTCCAGTTTGGATGCTGTTAGCTAAGAAGCTTTCTGCTTTTCCACATTCAGTAAGATGTTAGTTGTGGGTTTGTCATGTATGGCCTGTATTATGTTAAAATACTCTTCTTCTAAATCTAATTTATTAATAGAGTTTTATCGTGAAAAGAAGTTGCGTTATATCGAAATATTTTCTGCATCTATTGAGATAATCATAAGGTTTTTGTCCTCTCTTCTATTGATGTAAAGTTTATTGATATGTTGATTTGCATTCCTGGGATAAGCCCCACTTTATTGTAGTTTTGTTATCTCTTTAATATCTTATTGGATTTGGTTTGCTAATATTTTGTTGAAGATTTTTGCTTCTATGTTTATCTTGAATATTGGCCTGGAGTATTCTTTTTTTGTTGTGTTCTTATCTGGTTTTAGTATAAGGGTTATGCTGGCCTCGTAACATAAGTTAGGAAGAATTCCTTCTGCTTTAATATTTTGGATTAGTTTGAGAAGAATTGATATTAATTCTTCTTCAAAAGTTTGAAAGAATTTAGTGGTGAAGCTATTGGTCCTAGGTTCTTTGTTAAAATACTTTTTATTACTGATCAGTATTATTACTGGTTATTGGTTTTCTTAGTTCAATCTTGGTAGGTTGTATGTGTCTAGGAATTTATCCATGTCTTCTAGGTTTTTGAATTTATCAGTGTATCATTCATAGTAGTCTCTAGTGATCCTTTGCATTTCTGTTTTTTTCTGTTGTGATGTCTTCTTTTTTGTTTCTGATTTCATTCATTTGGGTCTTCTCTATTTTTTTCTTAGTCTAAATAATGGTTTGTTGATTTTGCTTCTCTCTCTCTTTCTTTTTTTTTTTTGAGTTGGAGTCTCACTCTGTTGCCCAGGCTGGAGTGCAGTGGCACACTCACAGCCACCCCAGCATTAACCCGCCGGGCTCCAGCGATCCTTCCACCTCAGTCTTCCAAGTAGCCAGAACTACAGGCATGCGCTACTATGCCTGGCTAATTTTCGATTTATTGTAGAGACAAGGTCTCACCAAGTTGCCCAGGCTGGTCTCGAACCCATAGGCTCAGATAATCCACTCACCTTGGCCTCCCAAAGTGCTAGGATTACAGAATGAGCCATTGAGTCCAGCTTGCGTCTCTTTTTAAAAAGTCAACTTTTGGCTGGTCCTTGGTGGCTTAGCCTGTAATACCAGCACTTTGGGAGGCCAAAGTGAGTGGATTGCTTGAGCACGTGGGTTCTTGATCAGCCTGGGCAACATGGTGAGACATTGTCTCTGCAATTAAAAAAAAAAATTAGCCTGGTGTGGTATTGCATGCCTGTAGTTCTGACTACTTGGAAGTCTGTGAACATGCCACTGCGCTCCAGCCTGGGTGATGGAGTGAGACTCCAACTCAACAACAACAACAAAAAAGGATGAAATTTTAAAATTCTTTGAGAAAAAAGAAAATAGAAACACAACATACCAAAGGACACATCAAAGGAAGTATTCAGAAGCAAGTTTATAGCAATAAAATGCCTACTTTTAACAACTAGAGAGACTTCAAATAAACAATCTAATGATGAATCTCAAGAAGCTAGGAAAGTAAGAACAAACCAAACTCAAAATTAATAGAAGGAAAGAAATAATAAAGATCAGAGTAGAGATAACTAAGACTGAGACTTAAAAAAATTTCAATAGATCAGCAAAACAAAAAGTTGACTTTTTTTTTTTTAGTTGGAGTCTCACTCCATCACCCAGGCTGGAGCGCAGTGGCATGTTCACAGACTTCCAAGTAGTCAGAACTACAGGCATGCAATACCACACCAGGCTAATTTTTTTTTTTAATTGCAGAGACAATGT